>JABUQX010108222.1:22500-30000 GCA_015478945.1 Trachelipus rathkii | reverse complement strand
CTAGTTCGCTGCGGTGCTTTCCTTCTTCCTGCCACCTCTGTTCTGTGGAATCTCTCCATCTTCTGTGTTTCCTGCTGAATTTAATCTCCCTCACTTTAAAGCCTGCGTCTGTGCTCATCTTGCGTAATTTACGCTAGCGGATGAAATTTAGCGTGCAAAACCCTCCCTGAATAGGGCTCGGCCCGTGAGTGTGGTTGACCAACTGTAAAAAAAAAAAAAAAAAAAAAAAAAAAAAAAAAAAATTTAAATATAAATAAAATATATATATAAATATATAATATAAATATATAATATTAATATATATATTATACGATCAAATATAACTATAACTTATATATATATTATATATATATATTATATATATATATCATAATATATATATACTATATATATATATATATATATATATATATATATAATGATCATTACCCTGTGTGTGGGAAGAAAGAATTTTTTCAGCGTATATTCTGTGTGTTGTAAGAGGCGTCTAAAAGGACAATGGTAGCTGGGTTGGGGTCCTGGTGCCACTTTTTTTATGCCCTAGAAATGCTCATGCTTGATTCAGATTTCTGACCTAGGAACAGCTGATGATGATAATAATTAAAACTTTCATTACCAACTATACTTTTTAAAATACAAATGATTTAAATTTATTTCAAAACTTGAAAATTCCTCCTGTCAGACTTCAATAGTCACAAGTAAAGTAATTCAGATTTTGATTCCAACTACTACTGCTACTAGTTCTTTAAAAAAAAAAAAAAAAAAAAAAAAAAAAAAAAAAAAAACTTTATTTCATTATTTTAAAGTATGCATAAATCCATCATAGGATCCAGGGCTTGCCGAAAATAGACCTTGCCTTATGAGAAATGACCGTGTATTTGTGTGTGAGACTGAGGTGGCCAAGAGCAATAAAAAGCCTCAGTGGTATGAAGGAGTGGTCCATTATCTCAAAAATGAATCGGTAGTCCTTGGATTTGACCAGGAAAGGTGAGTAGTTTTCTTACAACAATGCAATAGAACGTTTTCTCTCTTTATTATTATTAATTTTTTTTTATCTTATTAAATCTTTTTGCCAGGTTTGCCCACAAATTTAACAGCAAAACAAAGTTTAATTTAGATTTTACAATTAACCGACACAACTTTAGAGTTTGCCATCGGGCAGTAAACCTCTGCATCAACAATGGCAGTTTCAGGAGAATACTTTTTCCTCCCAGAAGGAAACAGAAAGGAACACCCAATCCCAGAGATGATTTCTTCTGTTTGCCTGATATTGTGTAAATATTTCATTTGAATTTATTCCTTTTTGTATTGTTGTAAATATTATATATATATATATATATATATATATATAATATATAGTACTATTAATAGTAATATGGTACTTATTACTAATAGTAAATAATATATCATGATAGATATATTGACTATTAGTATATATATATTATATATATATATATAATGAGCTTGGTTTAATATTAGCATAGCGGGAGTATGAGTTAGGAAGTATGTTATGTCTCCTTTGGTTATTCAATTTGTATTCGTATAGGATGAGGTTATGAAAGAAGTTAGAGTGGCGAGTGGCAAAGGAAAGGTTGTTTGAATGATGGAGAATGGAGGAAGGTGCCCGATCTATGATTATATTCGGATGATTTGGTTTTGTGTGGCAAATCTGAAGAGAGTTTGAGAGGTTGGTAGAGATGTTTGGCAGGGTGTGTAAAGTAAGGAGGGTTTTAAAGTAAACGGAGATAAGAGTAAGGTTTATTGGTTGTGAGGGAGATATCCTCTGTGTACAAGTTATGTTGGATGATGAGCAACGGAAAAAGTGTGGTGAGTTTAAATATTAATAGGATTATATGCTGAAATAGAATGATATTGACAATACAGAGTGTAGTAGCGAAAGTTGTGAATAGGTAGGAAGGTGGCTGGTGCAATTAAATTGTTTTTGGATGTAAATGGACTAAGTCTTAAGTGCTCTAGGGTCTTAAGGGTATGTTGTTACCTGTGTTAATGTATAGTAGGGAAACTATGGTCTGGAAATAAAAGGTATAAATCTAAAGTACAATGTGTTCAGATGGACATTCTTAGGGGTTTGTAAGGGGTGAGAAGAATTGAAAAAATGAATAATGAACGCATTAGGAAGTTGTGTGGTGTGAAGAAGGAGTAAATGAGAGAATAAATGAAAGTACATTGAGATGGTTTGGTCATGGGCGAAAGGCATGTGGATGATAAGGTCGGTTGGTTTAACGGCGGATGTATAGTGGTGAGTGTGTTGGGAATCGACCGCTTAGGAGACTGAAGAAAAATTTGATTGAGTCAGTAAAGGAATGCCTGGAGGAGATGAATGTGAGTTTGGCAGAGGCGAGAAGAAAGGTGCGTAATAGGAGTGAATGTCCTTTCTTTTTGAGGGGGAATGGTTGTGACCCCACCTGGGCCAAGGGATGAACCTTCCATTAACGAGATGCGATGCCATAGTGAGGGTTCTTCGCTGTTCGTGAAGCTCTAGGGTGGATTATTCTGATTGCAACTAGTTCTCACTAAAATGTATAAAGGGGCTGTAAGACTGGATTTTCTTTTCGACTTGCGTCATTTTCTTCTACTTTTCTGTTTCTGGTGGATGTTACGCATCTTAACCCAGTCTTGGGAAAAGAAGGTTGGTGGTTAATATAATGACGATGTTGTTGGATGGATGATATTATATATATATATATATAGTATATTATATATATATATATATATATATAATATAACTAGAATGATTATATACTATATATAGCTATATATATATATATATATATATAATATATTATATTATATTAGGGATGTGCCAAAAGTATTGGTATTGGCCATTTTTGCCGGGTATTGGTCCCGCTAGTTGGCTGCCTAAAGGGTTATTGGCATTTAGCCCGCCAGGTATTGGGTCAAAATGTGTCTTAATACTCTTTCACTTGCAGTATAATGTGCTAAAAAAAAGGAAAAGTAACAATATGGTTAATGCTCTTGAAACTTCTGCTTAGAGAAGTTTATAAAATATAAATACATAGGTGTCTTTTTCATACATAATTATCTTTAAAATATGAGGTCATTGTATTTGCTTGAAATTGCAGTATTGGATCCACTTGGTATTGGTATTGGCAGTAGCATCAATTAGAGTATTGGTATTGGCCAACAATTCATTTCTGGCACATCACTAATATATATAGTAATATATATAATTATATTGATATTAATAACTATAGTATACTATATATATATATATATATCTAGCTGAGTTATATACTATATATTATATACATAGTATATATACTTATATACTATACGTATATTACCGTACTATATACGTATATTTTGAGTCAGTCAAGATTTTCTGATCATGTCCGAGTTAAAAACTTATGCCAGATTAAAATCCGAATCCAACTCCAAGTTCAAGTTCCTATAATTTCAGTTGTAATAAAAATTTGAATTATTGTTTTAGATTTTTTTTGGCTTATTATAAATTGGATACCAAAATAATGGCAATAAAATAATAATTTTTATTTCGCAGATCGAAATGTGAATCTGGTAGTAGCCTTATATGAATTATTGTTTAAGTAAAAAACTAATTTTTAAATAAATATATAATCATGCATACAGTAGTCTAGAAATTAATTAAAATTTGATTTTTCTTTTAATCCTCACAATTAGCAAAATAGAATAACAAAGTTACAACAATATATTAAAATACGTTGGAAACTGCTGAAATGGAATGTGGAGTCTCTCAAGCTCAAGGTAGCATATTTCGACTTATTTCCAAAAGATAAGATAATCTTTTATGGAATAATGGCCTCTACTAAAACAATATTCTCTTGTTCAATGTTTTTGATTTTCTGATTTATATCTTTAGGTGGCTGTTGAAACCATTCAGGAAGCTTTGTTATTCCCTAAGAGAATTATTAGAGAGCTGTGGTTTAAAATTGTCAGTTAACAAAACCAATTGTATCATCTTCATAAGATGCCCTCCAATTGACCCCTCGCCCTTATGTAAACACGAATGAGAAGGAAACCAAATATACAGCTTCTCAAAAATGTCTAGTATAACATTTTGACCATAGATTAACTTGGAATGTATGTGTTAAACATATTAATTGTAAAGCAGAAAAAGTAATGGTACTCTTAAAATATAAATATCAGAAATTAGATAGGGGAAACATTTGCAAGATACACCTTTGGCAGTTCAAACAATGAGATAGACTATTTTCACCAGTATATACATAAATTTTGTTAGTTTGTTTGAAGGTCAAGTTTTTGTCAGTTGTGACTCCCAAAATTTTTTGTTTCTGGTCTGAATAAATTCGCACTTAATTTTAATTTTTAAATTTTTTTTTATATTTATGTTGCTTATTATATATAATGTAAGATGGTTTTTGCAAGTTTAATTAATGACAGTTTATTAGTGTAAATCAGTGTCATTATATTCAATATAGTGTTTTCAGCTTTTTGGGGGAGAGTTTTGGGGGTTATTAATTAATTAATATAAATATATCTGCGAATGATGCAGGTAAGCTGTGGGAGTTGATTAAATCATTTGTGTATATTGAAGAAAAATAGTGGCCCTGCGTTACATCATTTTTATTTGTTGTGTATCATAAGTTTATCATCCAACTTGATATTATTGAGTTCATTCTTTTAAATCCCTGTAAATTTGAGCCATTGAAGGCTATCTAATTTAATTTGATTGGTTGCATATGGTCTGTTGTATTAAACGCTTTTGTAAAATCTTTGAGCAAAGAGTTCTACTTTTTCCGTAGTCATAGCTCGTCTTTGAAATTTAAACAGCACTTTATATTTAATGCAAAGTTAAAAGCTTAAAATGTGTTTGTGTACTTTTTGTCAAATTTTCTTGAAATGAGCCATTAAGGAGACTTGGGTTGTGTTTGAGAAAGAATGTTTATGTGTATTTGTTTGATATATTTTAATTAATTTAAATACTTCCTTTTTAGTCTGTATGATACAAAAATCCTTAAGAACTATGAACAAATTCAAGCGATACAGCATATTCTCGCAAGACCGCCTTACAGCTATCCCTACATAATATTTGGACCTCCAGGGACTGGGAAAACAGTTACTATCGTTGAAGCTATTAAACAGGTGGGTTCAGTTAGCTTATTTGTGTTTCTCCCTTAGAAATATTTCATATTCCCCCTTCTGTAGCATCCATCCTTTTTTCTTATGTAGAATTTTTACCTTTGTTTGCTTTACTTTACACTTTTATTCCTTATATTATCGACTAGCATTTTATGATTTTTATCCTAATTTTTTTTTCGTTTCATTTTGAACATATTCATTCTACCTAAAAATATTCAATAACCTATGTTTTAGTTGCTAACAGCATTTCTGCCTATTATTGTCCAGTCTTTCCGGGCCATAAGAGTGAGCATGTCAGTGGCGTCGCCTATAAGAAAAGTCAAGTCTGGTTCTGATTCTCTTTTTGTTTTCCGATTCCAACTATTTAAGATTATACGATTCCGGCTCTACTCCAATTCCGATATTGTTACTTCAATTAAATTTAATTAACATTGCAATTACTACTTATCAAAAAAAAAGTAAGTAAAATATTAGATTAATTAGGACGCGAACTCGACTAAATTTAGTGGATTATTAAGGCTCAAATTTGGCCAAATTTGGTTGAGTCTTTAAGAAATATGTAACATGTGCCTGAAATTTTTAAAACTTGTTATTCCTTTTCCTAATTATTTAATTTCAAACTTGTATAAATTTAACGTTCACAGAACTGGCAAGGATAATGGCATTTGCAAATCCTTTATATCCTGTTCCACTACACATGCAGGTGTATATATTATGAAAACACACCAAATAAATTAACTTTTTTAAGAGAAGTGAAATGTAAAATTTCTGACAAGATCCGAGCAAGAATATTTACATAATTGAAAGATAAATAATTAATTATTAAAATAAATTTACTGTACATAAAATAACTGATTACCAAAAATAGGGCAACCAATAAAAACAATTTTGGCATATTATTGGAGTTCCCTAAAAAGATGGACCGCTCCAAACAAAGGACAATGAAGTCTAGGTCTAGCTTTTTCAATTTGTTCTCGTTTACCGTGCTCATATAACTGGACTAGACACATCTAGAATCTAGGACTGACAACATCTGACAAAGACTTCTACGCTGATTTGAATTGTTTTGTGGCACTTACGCTTACCATAAGTTGGAACTCTTTATCATTAATATTTTATATTCAGTGTTTGAAAACATTTCAAGTAGGAAACTAGTAAGTATAATACATAAGGGAAGAATCCTTTGCTGCAACATATTTCATCATGCAGTGCTATTTCCATGTCTTAAAATCTAATTGAAATATATTTGTCTAACACGCACAACTCAGAGTTAATACAGGAATTTTGTTGAAAAATTAATTGATAAGTAGTGATGCACTGGATATTGATATTTGCCCAGAGGCTGGAGTCTCCAACTTGAAAAATTTTTCACCGCCTGGAATATAATATATATATATAATATATTTTTTTATGTTTATATATATATATATATATATATATATATATTTATATATATATATTTATTCTCTAATATTATATTAAAATATATATATATATATATATATATATTATATATATATATATATATATATATATATATATATATATATAATGTGTGTAGATTTAAAGTACAATGTGTTCAGATAGGCAATCTTGGGGGCATGTTAGGTGTGAAAAGAATTGATAAAATGAGGAATGAGGGCTTTAAAGAGTTGTGTGGTGTGAAGAAAGGGAGTAAATTGAGAAGAATAAATGAAAGTTACGTTTTGAGATTCGTTTGCGTCATTGGGGAAAGGATTGATTTGATGTCGGTTGCGTTAAGCGGATGTATAGTGGAGAGGGTGTTGGGAACCGCTAGGGAGAGGAGAAAAAAAAGTGGATGAGTCAGTAAGGAATCCTGGAGGAGAGGAATGCGAGTTTGCAGAGGCGAGAAAGAAAAAGTGCATAATAGGAGTGAATGGCAGGGTTTTGTGAGGGTATGGTTGTGGCCCACCTGGACCAAGGGATGAACCCCAGATTGACGAGATGCCATAGTGAGAGTCCGTCGCGGTTCTGTAAAGCTCTTGGGTGGATTTTCTGACAGCGACGAGTTCTCACTAAAAGGTATAAACGGGGCGGTAAGGCTAGGCTTTCTTTTCGGCTTGCGTCATATTCTTCTACTACTTTTCTTTTTCCGGTGCATGTTATGCACCTTACCCCCAGTCTTGGGGAGAAAAGGTGGGTGATGATGACGATGATGATTATATAATTTACACAATTCTAAATTAAGATATTTTTTCCTCTCTAGATTCACAATTACAAATTTTTTATTTTTGTCCCCCGATTTTCTGTGGTACATCATGTACGAATATTATTTACTTATTTCTATAATATTTCTCTTTGTAATGCCACTTGTTTCATTTTGAAAGTCTCTTATCTATATTATATTTTTCGTGATAT
>JABUQX010108222.1:0-17500 GCA_015478945.1 Trachelipus rathkii | reverse complement strand
AATAAGAAGTATAGATCTAAAGTTCAATGTGTTCAGAGCGACAATCTTAGGGGAGTGTTAGGTGTGATAAGAATTAATAAAGTGAGGAATGAACGTATTAGAGAGTGGTGCGGTGTGGAGAAAGGGTAAATGAGAGAATAAATGGAAAGTATGTTGAGATGGTTTGGTCATGGGAAAGGATGAATGAAAGCGGTTGTTAAGCGGTTGTATAGTGGAGAGTGTGTTGGGAACGACCGGCTGGAGACCGAAGAGAAATGGGTGAGTCCTGCGTGAGACGCAATGTCTGAAAGCGAGATGAAATGTTGGTTTGGCAGAGCCGCGAGCAATAAAAAAGTGCATGATAGGAGATGAATGGCCGGGGTTTTTTGTGAGGGGATATGCTTGTGGCCCACCTGGGCCAGGGATGAACCCTTACCATTGACGATGTGACATAGTGAGGGTCCGTCCGTCCTATGATGCTCTAGGGTGGATTTTCTGTCTGTGACAGGTCTCACTAATTAATGTACAGAGGGGGCGGTAAGGCCCTGGGCTTTTTTTCGACGTTTGTCATGTTCTCCTACGGCTTTTCTTTCCTATGCTTGTACAGCACCTTACCCCCAATCTTGGGGCAGAGAGAGGAAGGTGAAGAAGAAAGAAAGAAAGTATTAATATATATATATATTATATATATATATATTATATATATATATATCAAATTTTTATAGATATATATATATATATATATTATTATATATTATTATATTTTAGATATATATATATATATATATATATCATCATCATCATCATCATCATTATCATCACTACCACAACCACCTTCTCTCCCCAAGACTTGGGGTAAGGTGCGTAACATGCACCGGAAACAGAAAAGTAGTAGAAGAATATGACCAAGTCGAAGAAAGCCCAGCCTTATTGATAATCTTTATACCCTTAAGTGAGAACTCGTCGCAGTCAGAAAATCCACCCTAGAGCTTCATGGGACCACGACGGGACCCTCACTATGGCATCTCATAAATGCGGGATTCATCCTTTGACCCAGTTGGGCTACAACCATACCCCTTCACAAAACCCCGCCATTCACTCCTATTATGCACCTTTCTTCTCGCCTCTGCCAAGCTCATATTTCTCTCCTCCAGTTGTTCCTTTACTGACTCAATCCACTTTTTCTTCGCTCTCCCAGCCGGTCGATTCCCAGCACACTCACCACTATACATCCGCTTAACCAACCGACTATTATCCATCCTTTCCACATGACCAAACCATCTCAACGTACTTTCATTTATTCTCTCATTTACCCCTTTTTTCACACCACACTACTCTATAATACGTTCATTCCTCATTTTATCAATTCTTCTTACACCTAACACACCCCTAAGATTGTCCATCTGAACTCATTGTACTTTATATTTATACCTCTTATTCCAGAATATTAGTTTCACTACTATACATCAACAGAGGTGATAACATACTGGCATGTAAGAGCCTAGCGCACTTTATACTTAGTCCTTTTACATCCACAAAGGATTTAATTGAACCAGCCACCTTCCTGCCATTCACAACTTTCCTACTACACTCTGCATCATCCGTTCCCTTTTCTTCCAACATATATCCTAAATATTAAACTCAGACACTTGTTTCTAGCTACTCAACCATCCAACAATAACTTCACAGAGGACTGTCCTCACTCACAACCATAACCTTACTCTTATCTACGTTTACTTTCAAACCCCTCCTTTTACACACCCTACCAATCCTCTCAAACTCTCTTCAGATTCACCACACAAAACCAAATCATCCGCATATAATAGGTAGGGCACCCTCCACTCTCTTCCATTCTCCATCATTCTAACACTATTCCTTGCCACCCCCACCTCTAATTCTTTCATAACCCCATCCATATACAAATTGAATAACCAAGGAGACAACACATCCCTGCCTCACACCGCTTTTAATATTAAACCAATCACTTTCGACTCAATTAATTCTTACACACGCTTCCCTATCGTCATTCGTCATACATATTTTTGATTTCATTCAGAAGCCTACCACCAACACCTTCCATAAAGCTTCCCTATTAATCTTATACGCCTGTTGCAAATCATAAAACCTAGAAATATAGTGTACTATTATCTCAATACATTTGTTTCAGTAGAGATTTTGATCCACGCATCCCGTCTACCAACTTCTAAACACCTTGCTCTTCACCAATCAGTCCTTCAATCACTTGACCAATCTTTCGACTAAACTACCAGCATATATTCTCCCTACAACACTTAATAAACTAATTCCCCTATAATTCTTAGTTACCCTTATATAAGGTGACTATTTTACTGCTCTCATCCGAATCCCTCCGGAAACTATTACCCTCCATAAACGCTTTGTTACACAACTTCCAAATCCAATTAATCTCCATATCGCCTCCGTTCTTGATCATTTCCCCAGTAATTTCATCTATATCTTCAGATTTACCATTCTTCAAATTTCTCACTCTACCCATTACCTCTTCCTTTACATTAACAACCTCAACCCCAAAATACTTATCCTAGCCCCACTAACTTAATCTTGCATGAAACATCATAATTATCCGATAATCCCATCCCCAACCACTTCACTGATTTAACATCCATCACATACTCCATCTCCTTCGTCACCAACCCAAAATCTATCATACTTTTCACATCGATACTATCTCTACCTACACCAACTTGTTTACTTGTGAATTCTTTCGTGTTAGAAGAAAGTATTACTTACACACACACCTCTCTCCTCAAAGAAATCGATCACCTTCCTACCATTCTCATTCAAATTTCTCACTCTACCCATTATCTAATCCTTACATTAACAACCTCAACCCCAAAATACCTATCCTAGCCCCACTTACTTAATCTTACATAAAACATCATATTGATCCGATAATCCCATCCCCAACCACTTCACTGATTTAACATCCATCACATACTCCATCTCCTTCATCACCAACACAAAATCTATCATACTCTTAACATCGATACTATTTCTACCTACACCAACTCTAGTTACTTATGAATTCTTTTGTGTTAGAAGAAAGTTTTACTTACATACCTCTCTCCTTAAAGAAATCAGTCACCTTCCTACCATTCTTATTTTCTCCCGTCACTCCCAAAGTCACCTGTTATACCATATCGTTTTTGATTATCCATCAAACTCACAACACGGATTTAGACATAAAGACTCCACTACCACCTTCCTAACTGATTTAACACAATACTTCCTTACTGGTTTTGACTAAACTCCCCCCCCCCCTTCTCAAACCCTCCTGGTAGCAAAAGATACATAACACATTATTTGCTTTCAGCACAATCCTCCCGACACATTTTAATAGACAAACTACTAAATACAAATATAACTATCAAAGACATAAAATATAATAGCAAATTTCCTATTTGGTTGTACAGCTAAAGTCTTTCAAGGACGCTATTTTTCTCGTTTATACAAGTTATATAATTTATTCCCCTAGGGAGCCATTCCTTCACCAACACCTCTTCAACCTCTTTATGCATTTTCACCAAACCTTACATCTCCTCTTATAAAAATTAATAGCTATGCAGACGATCTAACAATGACAGCTCAAAACTTTTCTATAAATACAACACGCAGAGAAATACATTATATAAACCAACTAGAGCAGAGGCTAACAACAAACCGTATGACTCCATCTCCCCAATAATCTTCTATCACATTACTTACCCAAGATTGAAGAGAATCACACATTCACAATGTAGTTTTTCTACCAAATAATACTCCCTCAATAAATGACCCACCGCCCTAAGTTTTACTTTTGATACACATGGCATTTACCCCCCACATGAACAATATTACATCTTGAGCCGCTCAAATTATACACCTTGAAAGCATTAACAGGAATAAACTTTGGCCAGCATAAAGAGACCATCACAATAGTATATAGACAATATCTACGTCCTTTTTGAAACAACGCATCACCTGCCTGGGCTCTCGCAATATTAAAATCCATTTCTCAGAAATTAGAAACTGCACAGAATAAAGCCCCTAGGATAATAATCGGCTGCCTTTCCTCCACTGTCCACCACCTACTAACTGAAATAAAAATCTTCCCTATTAAGCCCATCTTGACATGATAGGCTGGCAATTTTATAATCAATCTCTATAGATCACACCCTTCATCAAACATTACATCAACCCCCTGCACCTAGAAGGAAAAACAAGCACACCAGCATTAAACCACTCTATCTAATATATATATATATATATATAATATATATATTAATATATATATATATATATATATATATATAATATACTATATATATATATATATTTATATATATATATATTATTATTATATATAATATATAATATTATATATATTATTATATATATTATATATATATATATATTTATATATATATATTATAATAATATATAATATATATATATACGCGTATATATATATATATATATATAATTATATATATATATATATATATATATATATATATATATATATATAATATATATATATATATATATATATATATATATATATATATATATATTATATATATATATAACCGCACACCCCCAACTCCCGGCCAGACTTCCCATTATTATACGCATTCATAACCCAATTAACCCAAATAACGATTTCTGCATATCTAAATAATACCATATTTTAAGCACGTCCACTGGACCGCCAAACACGATTAATGCTGTCACGTCTCCGCCCTGGGCACCACACCACACCCTTCAGGAATACAAATTTAGGAGAGATGCGGGGGCAAGAAAATAAAGTGAGAAACTATATATATATATACTATAGATTTTGTAGTTGGAAGGCAGTGTCACAAATTAACAAACACCCGAGGCATCAAATTTAATGACTGAACTGAACGGTTGGATTTAGCTTTCACACAAGATTATGATACCAATTTGTGGGGGTTAATTGAATAGATTAAATTACACAGTAAAAAAAAAAAAAAGAATGTTGATTGACAATTTTTTGCAATACTGGAATTTCACGTTACACAATACTTAAGCGGCAGTGCAAAAGAACAGACAAAGTTACTGCCAAGAGTTGTCAATTGATATGACAAAAATAATTATTATACCAAAAAATACCCTGCTGAAGTTGATTGTTTTATAATACATAAGAACTTTTTTCTTATAGATATGTCCTGCAATGTTTCCCAGAGTAGACATTTTACTCATGTTCTATTCTATAGATGAAGCAGGCACGCAATGGAATGCGAGGGCCTTGTTGTATCGTGCTTTTGCTCAAGAGATGGTCAGCCCAATTTTAGCGGGTTGATCCTCATCAGCTAGGTCCAAGGTGTCAAATCTTCAAGCGTCGCCGGGGGAAAGTTTTCCAGTTACAGGCCTGGGTAATGAAATTAATATGAGACCATTCTTTCTGGTAATTTTTCATGTTCTTACTTTTATTCCGATTATTATTCCACAAACTTAATTTCGTGCATACTTTTTTCTCTTATTTCTTCTGGAGAGTTATTGTACTGAGAGTTTTTATTCGTTTCTTCTCTGTTACTTGTTTGCAACTAGAGTAATTTAATTCTGATATAATTACTTTTGATTCCTATCTCGTTAAGGATAATTTGGAAAGTTTTTTTCTAGGCAATGTGTAATCTTTAGAAAAAAATTCTCCCTCAACATTAAAAATCTGAAAAATATTTTTTTTTTTTTTTTTTTTTTTTTTTTTTGAGCGAAACTTTGGGGTTCGCTGACTTCAGTTAATAAAAGTTAATTAGTCCTATAATGATTTTAAGACAACTCTTCAAAGTATATCGTTAACGAAAAAGTTACTTCCTTAATAAACGATTAACGGATTAACGATGTGGTGGTCAGTTTTGTGGGCCGTATTTTTTTTTAAATAAATTTTTGCGAAAAGTATTTATATTACTCGCATTTTTCACATATTGGATTTTTCTTTAAATAAACACTTTAAATTATTTAGTCACTTCAATTTATTAATTCAAGATGCCATGTAAACTTAAAATAAATTCTATGCTTTGAAGGGAATGCAGATTTTTTAAATTGCGAATAGTGAAAGTTTGAGAGTAGTTTCAATGATATGAAACTGTCAAATACCAATGCATAACGTGGCAGGAATTTAAGACTATTACGACATATTATTTTTTATATTGGGGCTGGGGTATCCAATTCTTAGAAGTAGGTGTCTTTCTAATAAAAAATGGGAACCAATGGTTTAGGCAATATGGCACGAAAATCAAACTGTAACACATTAATTATGATTATTATTATTATTTATTATTATCTATTTTATTATTATTTATTATTATTATTATATTATTATTATTATTTTATTATATATTATTATTTATTATTATTATTATTATCATCATCATCATCATCATCATCATCATCATCATCATCATCATCATCATCATCATCATCATCATCATCATCATCATCATCATCATCATCATCATCATCATCATCATCATCATCATCATCATCAATCATCATCATCATCATCATCATCATCATGCATCATCATTCAGCATCATCACAATCATCATACATCATTCAATCATCATATCATCATCATCATCATCACTTCATCATTCATCATCATGCATCATCATCATCATCATCATCATCACATCATCATCATCATCATCATCATCATCATCATCATCATCATACATCATCATCATCATCATCATCATCATCGATCATGATGTAAAAACATCTATACTAACAAAAATACTTTACCCTTCTGAATTAAATTAATTGATCCAGTACCCAATTAGTTTAACAGAATCTTCCTTTATACAATTAGTTACTATAAATTTTGTAACTAGAAAAACATAATCTTAATCCTAACTTAAAATTACTTAATATACTTGTTTGCAGTTGGGCTGGTTTCGCCTGCTTATTAGATATTGTACCAAAGACTATCACTCCAACCGGCCAATCCAGTCCCTTTTGTTGAACACAATACAATCTGCCCTCACACCCAAATCAACTGCATCCACCAAATTCCCTTTATCATAAAAAATGCCCTGAAAGAACAAATCTAAATTCCTTCACCTTCAATAAAATTTTCCTCAATGCTGCCAATATAATAATTAAAAGCTCATGAAAAAACACAGGAAAAAATGATGAAAAAACATAAGCATGCGCAATTATCTTTAAGCTAGAAAATTCTAATCAAAGCCATTCCAGTGCGAAGAAAAGCACCAGCAAGAAACAGCATGCTTCTTAAAACATTACAAAACCTAAAAACACAAAAAAAACTTCAATAATAATTTATTATTCATTATTATAATTATTATTATTATTATTATTATTATATTTATTATTTTATTATTATTATTATTATTAATCTTTACATTGAAACAAGATTTAGAAAATTCGAGGGAGAAGAAGAGATAATAAATTATTAGTTTTTATGATGCAACAGGCGTATGATTAGGTTAATAGGGAAGCTCTATGCAGGTGTTATCGATATATGGTGTTGGTGGTAGGCTTTCTGAATGGAATCAAAAGTATGTATGCAGGATAGCTGAAGCGTGTGTAAGATTAAATGGTGTCAAAAGGTGATTGTTTAGTATTAAAGCGGAGTGAGACATTGTTGTGTTATGTCTCCTTGCTTTTATTCAATTGTATATGGATGGGTTATGAAAGAATTAGACGTGGGGTGGCAGAAATTGTTCAGAATGATGGAGAATGGAGATGGAGGTAGGTACCTATTATATGCGGGA
The DNA here is from genome assembly GCA_015478945.1 of Trachelipus rathkii. Taxonomy (NCBI): domain Eukaryota; kingdom Metazoa; phylum Arthropoda; class Malacostraca; order Isopoda; family Trachelipodidae; genus Trachelipus; species Trachelipus rathkii. Next base: position 9,743 of record JABUQX010108222.1, on the reverse strand, counting down.
TGATTTGGTCTTTTGTGGTGAATCTGAAGAGAGTTTGAGAAGATTGGTAGAGAGATTTGCAGGGTGTGTTAATAAAAGGAGGGTTTGAAAGTTAATGTAATAAGGTAAAGTTATGGTTGTGAGTGAGGACAGTCTCAGTGTGAAGTTATTTAGATGGTGAGCAGCTGGAACAAGTGTCTGAGTTTAAATATTTAGGGTATTTATTTTGGATGAAAGGAGAACGGATGATGCAGATGTAGTAGGAAAGTTGTGAATGGCAGGAAGGTGGCTGGTGCAATTAAATCGTTGGTGGATGTAAAAGGACTAAGTCTTGAGTGTGCTAGGGTCTTACATGAGGGTATGTTGTTACCTGTTGTATTGTTATAGTAGTGAGACTATTAGTCAGGAATAAGAAGAATAAATCTAAAGTTCAATGTGTTCAGATGGACAATCTTTGGGCGTGTTAGGTGAGAAGAATTGATTAAAATGAGGAATGAACGCTTTAGGAGTTGTGTGGTTTGAAGAAAGGGGTAAACCAGAGAATAAAATGAAAGTATGTTGAGATGGTTTGGTCATATGGAAAGGATGAATGACAGTCGGTTGGTTAAGCGGATGTATAGTGGTGAGTGTGTTGGGAACCGACCGGCTGGGAGACTGTAGAAAAAGTGGATTGAGTCAGTAAAGGAATGTCTGTAGTAGGGAAATGTGAGTTTGGCAGAGGCGAGAAGAAAGGTGCATGATAGGAGAGAATGGCGGAGTTTTGTGAGGTGGTATGGTTGTGGCCCACCTGGGCCAGTGAAACCTACACTTGACGATTTACCATAGTGAGGATACGTCGCGGTCCCGTGAAGCTCTAGAGTGGATTTTCTGACTGCGACGAGTTCTTACTAATTAATGGTACAGAGAGGGCGGTAAGGCAGGGCTTTCTTTTCGACTTTTGTCATATTCTTCTACTGCTTTTCTTTTCCGATGCATGTACGCACCTTACCTCCAGTCTTGGGGAGAAAAGGTAGATGAAGATGAGATTACTATTATTATTATTATTATTATTATTATTATTATTATTATTATTATTATTATTATTATTATTATTATTATTATTAAGGATATGAGGTCTTTCTTGGTCGATTTCATGTTTTACTACTAAACTATTTTGTTTCCGGTTCATGTTTGCATCCCACCCACAATCTGCCAGAAACCTAGGGAAGGCATTCTTTTTATTATTTATTATTATTATTATTATTATTATTATTATTATTATTAACAACAACAACAACACTCTCATATGTCCTGACCACTGACAATGAATAACATCAACTTTAATATATTTTTTCTTAAAAGTATTTACTAGGGATGTCAAAAGAGTAACGATTTTTAGCGATATTGATGTTTTTCTTTGATATTAATAAAAATATTTACGAAATTTTTTCCGTCGAATTATCCATATTTTTTCTTCAATAGCAATTATCGATATTTTTTTCTTTTTTTTATTTAAATTTTGCACACTTTCTAATTAATGAACTATCTTACCTGCAAAATAGATACCTATTTAAAAAGAAAATTCATTTTTGCATTATACAATTGTTTTACATTTAATTCAGTGCATGGAGTATGGATATATAAAAGAGACAATTTAATAATTTTGAAAATCCTAACGCTTATATAAATTTATATTGTCAATTAATGTCTGTAATTGTAATTCTAACATTAAATTCTAATGTTTACCATTGAGTAAAAAATGGTAATATAATATATATATATATATATATATATATTATAAATATTATATATTATATATATATATATATATAAATATATATATATATATATAATATATTATATATCTTTCTCTTTTTTTCTTTATCTACCTTTTTTTCCCAAGATTGGAGTAAGGTGCCCTACAAGCATTCGGAAAGAATAACAGTAAGGAGAATATGAACAAATACGTCGAAAATGAAAGCCCAGCCTTACCGCCCCCTCTGTACCATTAATTAGTTGAAAAACTCGTCACAGACAGAAAATCCGCCCTAGAGCTTCATGGGACCGCGACGGACTTCACGTATGCATTAAATCGTCGATGTAAGGGTATCATCCCTTGGCCCAGGGGGCCACAACCATGCCCCCCATTACAAAACCCGCCATTCTCTCTTATCATGCACCTTTATTTCTCGCCTCTGCCAAACTCACATTTCTCTCCTTCAGACATTCCGTTCACCGACTCAATCCATTTTCTCTTCGGTCTCCCAGCCGGTCGGTTCCAACACACTCGCCACTATACATCCGCATACCAACCGACTATCAATTCATCCTTTTTCACATGACCAAACCATCTCAACATCTTCATTTATTCTCTCATTTACCCCCTTTCTTCACACCACACAACCTCTCTAATAAGTTCATTCGCTCATTTTAATTAATCTTCTCACACAGCATTGCCTCCTAAGATTGTCCATCTGAACACATTGAACTTTAGATCTATACTTCTTATCCAGACCATAGTCTTCACTACCATACAATAACACAAGGTAACAACATACCCTCATTAAGACCCTAGACCACTCAAGACTTAGTCCCTTTACATTCAACCACGATTTAATTGCCACCAGCACCTCCTGCATTCACAAGCTTTCCTACGACACTCTGCGATTCATCCGTTCCCTTTCATTCCAACACATACCCTAATATTTAAACTCAGACACTTGCCTCCCAGCTGCTTCACCATCTAACATAACTTTCCACACTGAGGACTGTCTCACTCACAACCATAACCTTAACCTCTTATCTCTACGTTTACTTTCAAACCCACTCCTTTTACACACCCCTTGCCAAATCTCTCTACCAATCCTCTGCAAACTCTCTTCAGATTCGCCACACAGAACCATAATCATCCGCATATCATAATAGGTAGCACCCTCCATCATCGCCATTCTTCAGCATTCTAACATTATTTCCTGCCATTCCCACCTCGAATTCTTTCATAACCCGCATCCATATACAAAATTGAATAACAAGGAACATTAACACAACCCTTTCTCACTCCGCTATTAATCCAAACCAATCACCATTCAACTCGATTTATTCCTACACACGCTTCACCATATCGTCATAATACTTTTGATTTCCATTTCAGAAGCCTACCACCAACACCATATATCACTAATACCTGCCATAAAGCCTTCCCTATTAACTCTATAATACGCCGTTGCCCAAAGTCCATAAAACCTAAATATTTAATTTATTCTTCTTCTCCCTCATTTTCTCGAATTCATTTTGTTTCAATGTAAAGATTTATCCACACATCCTCTTACCACTCTAAACGCAACTTGTTCTTCCCAATCAGTCCTTCAGTCACTCGACGCCACTTCTTTCGACCAAAATACCAGGCATATACCTTCCCTACAACATCAATAAACTTATTCCGCCTATAATTTCTACCAGTTCCCCTTTTCTCCCTTACCCTTATAAGGGTACTATTACCGTCTCCTCCAATCCCTTGAACTATACCCTCCATAACGCTTTATACACAACTTCCAAAATCCAATCAATCACATCTCGCCTCCGTCTTGCATCATTTCACCAGTAATTCATCTATACCTGCAGTTTTACCATTCTTCAACTTTTCTCACCTACCCATTACCTCCCTCCTTACTAATAACCTCATCTCCAAAATACCTGTTCCTTCTTCTCCCACCATCAAACCCACACACATTCACTAACACCTCATTATTACTGTTAATATTTGTGCCAGATTTCGAAGTGTTCTTTTCACACTCCCCTCCCATCCATTTCATCAGTTACAAAGCACCATCCTCTATCATTATTCTAAGCAGACTTCCCCTTATTCTATTCTTAACCTTGCGCGCTTCTTCCAGAAGAGCTTCCTATTCCCTTGTAGTCCCTATCCCTTCCTCCTTTCCAAACTGTTCATTTTACCTCTTTTTTTCCTACGTATCCACCTTTTAGTATTTCTTTTTTACTCCTTATATAATTCCAAGCATCTTTTCTTTTGAGAGTCTTCATCATTGCTTTTAGTACATTCAATCACGCTTCTTTTTTACCTTTAACCGCTTTATCACCTCTTCATTCCACCATCGCTGTTATCATTCTTACTTCCTGTACTTTAGCACATCCACACACTTCCTTGCACTACTAACAATTGCTTCCTCATTTGCCCCGCCCAGATTTGTTCAGTATTCAACTTGTTCACATTCAACCATTTTAGCAAGCGCTCTTACATACTTATCCTTATTGTCTTGTTCACTTAACTTCTCACTCTTAATTTTACCTACTTCCTTTCGTATCACCTTCCTCTCCGTTCCAAGCCCCACTAACTTAACTTTACACTAGAACATAGAACGAACATAATGATCCGATAATCCCATTCCAAACTCCCTCACTGATTTAACATCCAACACATACTTCACATCTTCTTCACCAACAAAACACAAAATCAATATTACTTTTCACTTCGATACCATCTCTAGCCTAACACCAACGTTAGGAAGACTTTGGATACTCTTGTGTTTAAAGGAAATATTACTTACACACATAGACCTCTCTCTTCACAGAAATCAATCACCTTCCTACCATTCTCATTTTCACCCGCCACCCCAAAACCACCTGTTATATCATCCCTTTTTTGATCACCTATCCAACACTATCAATCTGAAGCTCCTACTCACCCCATCCAGAGCATCATTCAGATTATCCCAAAAAATCGTACTCTCTTCAACGTTTCCCTCAGATGGACCATACGTCACAACCACACATACCTTAACCTTTTCAAACTTAAATTTAACCATTAGAATTCTAGGACTCACACACACAAAGTCTACCATAGCTTTGTACCACAGGTCACCCATCAAAATTGCAACTCCTTCTCTCCCTCTCTCATTCATTTCCACACCAGCACACACACATTTCACACCACACCACACCACACCACTTATTTTCACCGTTTCCTTTCATCTTTGTTTCAGTCACAGCGAGCAAATCAAATTTGCCCTTTCTAAATACATCCATCACCTCTCTCATCTTCTCCTCAACATTTATTCCTCTGACATTCCATGTACCCATACGATTCATACAATTTCGCCGAAAATTAGAAGGCCGTTTACGGCGATCACGACCATCTCCGAGGCGTGCATCAGCATTCCTAGCATATATCACCCACCTCCCTTCCTCAAATTGAGGGTGAGGTGCGTCGCATCCACCGGAAACATAAAAATAGTAGAAGAACATGAAGCGAGTAGAAAAGAAATCTTTCCCTTACCGTTCCCTTTATACCCTTAAATGAGAACTCATCCCAGTCAGAAAAATTCCACCCTAGTGTTTCACGAGACTGCGACAAACACTCAGTGTGGGCCAGGCTCACAACCATACCACCTCACAAAACCCCCGCCATCCACTCGTATTATGCACCTTTTCTTGCCTCTGCCATACTCATTCCTTTACTGACTCAATTCACTTTTTCTTCTGTCAACAAGCACTCTCACCACTACATATCCGCTTAACCAACCGACTATCATCCATCCTTTCCATATGACCCAAACCATCGCAATGTACTCTCGTTTATTCTCTCATATACTCCTTTTTCACACCTAGCACATCCCTAAATTTGTCAATCTTAACACATTGTACCTTAGATCTATACCTCTTATTCCATACAAAAGTTTCACTACTGTTATTCATTAATCCTAGCTCACTCAAGACATGGTCCCTTTACATCCACCAAGGTTTTAATTGCACCACCCACCTTCCTACCATTCAAACTTTCCTACTACACTCTGCATCATCCGTTACTTTTTCATTGAAAATGTATCCTAAATAATTAAACTTAGACACTTGTTCCATTTGCTCACCATCTAACATAACTTCACACCGCTTACTCTCCTCACCCACTACCATAACTTTATTCTTGTCTACATATACTTTCAAAGTCCTCTTTTTACACACTGCCAAACTCCTATACCAATCTGAATTTCTTTTCAGATTCGCCAAACAAAACTATACCATCCGCATGTATTAAATTTTAAATCAATCATTTTCAACTCCATTTATTCTTACACACGCTTCACTATCGTCATACATATTTCTGATCCCATTCAGAAGCATACCACCAACACCATATATCACTAACACCTGGCACAGAGCTTATTTATTAATCCTATCATACGATGGTTTCAAATCCATTAAACCTAAATGTAATTTATTCTTCTCTCATTTTCTCAAAATGTGATCCACACATCCTCTACTACTTACAAACTAATCACTCCCGTAGTCACTCGATGTACTCTTTCACCCAAAACACCAGCATATATCTTCCCAAAAACACTCAATAAACTAATTCCTTTATAATTCCTACAGTTTCCCTTATCCCTCTTTCCCCTATATAAGGGTATTATTATTGCTTTCCTCTAATCCCTCGGAACTATACCCTCCATAAACGCTTTGTTACACAACTTCACATCCATTCAATCACCTTCTCGCCTACATTCCTAATCATTTCACCAGTAATTCCATCTATGCCTTCAGATTTACCATTATTAAACTTTCTCACTCTACCCAATACCTCCTCTTTACTAATTACCTTATCCCCAAAATACTTAAATACTTATTTCTTCTTTTAACATCAAACCCCCCCTTTTTTTTTTTTTTTTTTTTTTTTTTTTTTTTTTTTTTTTTTGAGATATATAGGGATATCCACAGCACACATGAATTTGGGTATAATGTGTCAGGAAACAAACAACATGGGAAGTCCTTGACAATAAGTTATGTTAACAGTATCCCACGCATAAGTTAAATGCACTGAAAAGTAAAAACATTAAGTGCATCAAACTTTGGCCAATATAAAAAACCTGCAATAGTATACAGACATTACATCCACCTCATCCCAAATTATGCAGCATTTTACTTGGACTCCCGTAATACTACAATTCAACAATAGAAAATTAGAAATTCCAAAATAGAGGACTTAAGATAATAACAGACTACTTTCCTTCCACACCTGTTCATCAACTACAAACCGAAACAAAAATTCAGCCCATAAAAGACCATATCAACATGTTAGGCTGTCAATCTTGCAGTAAATCCATTTCAATAGATCATCCCTTGTATGAAACATTACAACAATCTCCTGCATCTAAAAGGAAAAAAATCACCAGCAGTATACTACACTATTCCTCTTCCATTCCCAGATACTCCCATTGCTAAACACATTCACATACAAATAATCTTAAGAGCAATCTCAGCATATTCAAACACCTTACTTCAAATATGTCCACCTGAAATATATATCCTTTGGAACAAACTTTGAACTGTCAAACCCGTGTAATGCTGTTCCGTCTTCCCTCTGGGTGCCATCTCTCCCTCCCTTTCAAAGATACAAAATTAGAATGAACAGAGCACCCTCCCTCCCTCCTCCCGACGACACAGGACATCTGCTGGACTGCCCGACGATGATGGACATTAGATGCAATTACTCCACATTTTCGCTGGCGGATCTCTGGGCCCGACCTGCTTTGGTGGCACAATATCTCTAGTAAACCCGTTTCATATATATATATATTATTATATTATATATATATATATATATATATATATATATTATATATTATATATATATATATATATAATATATATATATATATAATATATATATATATATAACTATATAATACACGATATCATAAGTAATTACTATAGAGTTTCCATTATCACTTTTTAGGATGTCAGAAGTAAAAACATGCTTAACAAATACTATTGACTTATTTTTTTACATATTTTTTGGTTTAGATACATTCGTTGCTAGAGAGAATTTATGAAGTGCGTTTTAGCCAATCAGGAATCTGCGTTACGACCGCCGAAGTATGTAACTAAAATTAGATTTATAACTACAGATCCCACCATGGACATTCTTCATGCCTTCCAAATAAACTCTTCTACAATTCAAACTAAAAGTAAGTATATTATATATATATATATATAATATATATACTATAATATATATATATATATATATATATATAATATATAGGTATTATATATAGATATATATATATATAATAATATATAATATATATATATTTATAATATATTATATTCTGGTTTGTTTTTGAGAAGATTGTAGAGAGATTTGGCAGGTTTGTGTAAACGTAGATATGAGTAAGGTTATGGTTGTGGGTGAAAAGTCCTCCGTGTGTGAAGTTATGCTAGATGGTTAACAGCTGGAACACGTGTCTGAGTTTAAATATTTAAGATATATGTTGGATGAAAAGGGAACGGATGATGCAGAGTGCAGTAGGAAAGTTGTGAATGGTAGGAAGGTGGTTGGTGCAATTAAATCCTTCGGTGGATGTAAAGGGACTAAGTCTTGAGTCTTGAGTATGCTAGGGTTTAATATAGGGGTATATTGTTACCTGTGTTAATGCATAGTAGTGAGACTATGGGTCTGGATAAGAGGTATAGATCTAAAGTTACAATGTGTCAGATGGACAATCTTAGGGGGCGTTAATAGGTGTGAGAAAAATGTGATAAAATGAAGGAAATGACGATATTAGAGAATCGTTTGGTGTGAAGAAAGCGGTAAATGAGAGAGTAAATGAAAGTACGTTGAGATGGTTTGGTCATCTTGAAAGGATGGATGATATGGATTGGTTAAGTGGATGTATAGTTGATGTGGTGAAATCGAACCCGGCTGGGAGACGGAAGAAAAAGTTGGTTGAGTCAGTAAAGGAATTCCTGGAGATGAGAAATGTGAGTTTGACAGGTTTGAAGAAAGTGTCGTATGGCGGGGTTTTGTGAGGGGGCATGGCTGTGGCAGGCCTGGGCCAAGGGATGAACACTACATTGACGAGATGCTATATAGAGGGTCTGTCGCAGCACGTAGCTCTAGGGGATTTTCAGACTGCCGACGAGCTCTCACTAAAGGTTATAAAGGGGTGGTAAGCGGTTTCTTTTCGACTTGCGTTATATTCTGGTTTCTGGTGCATGTTGCGCACCTTACCCCCAGTCTCGTGGAAAGGCGGTGGACGATATATATATATATATATATATATATATTTATTTATTTATTTATTATGCTTTCACTTTTTCCGCTTGAGCGGGGTAGTGGTACGTACAGCCTCTCCCACTCACACCTCCCCTCATCTCGCCCTCACCCACCTCCTCCACCCCACTCTATCCCTCGCCAAAACCCTACCCTCTCCCCCATCCCTCCCTCCTCCAGATCTCCTTTATTCCATCCATCCACCTCCTCTTGTCTCCCCCTTCCTCTCCTTCCTATCCCCTCCGCCTCCCAAACTCTCCTAACTCACTCTCTGTTCCTCCATTCTCACCAGATGCCCATACCATCTTAACATTCCCTTCTCCGCTCTTCCCACCAACCCATTCCTCCAATCACATCTCTCCCTCACAACCCTATTCCTAATCCTCTCCTTCTACTAACCCCACAAACCGCTCTCAGCCCCTTCATCTCAAATACTTCCAACTCTTCCTGGACCTGGCATTCAACCCCACGTTTCACAACCCTTACAACACCGCTGGTACACAAATTTTTTCAAACATACTTATCTAAACTTTTGTGATAAACCCCCCCCCTTTCCATACTCTACTCAGACCACTCAAAGCTCTCATTCCTTCTTCTACTCTATGTTCTATCTCCTCCTTCATCCCTCCCCCCTTACCCAAATCATCCCTAAGTATCTAAAAATCTTTACTTCTTCCAAAACTACACCCCCCACTCGAACCTCTAACCCCTCCCCCTT
>JABUQX010108221.1:0-12500 GCA_015478945.1 Trachelipus rathkii | reverse complement strand
CTACAACGGACCAAAATGTTCTATGTAATACTGTGATTTTACTTATACTCGAGGTCAACTTATTTAGACCTTGCCTCACGTGAGAAAGGGTTGTGCACACGCTCTTATTCTATACATAGTTCTCATTCTTATATCAATTCCAACTATTCTATTAGTAATCCTCACCCTTACTTATACCAATATAATATAAGATCTTATTAAACCTTTATATGTTATCATATCTTTACTTAATGTTACTACTCTAACTCGTTACTTATCTTCAACCAACCACTCCCATATCGTATTTTGCCAAAACTATAACTAAATACCTTTATGTAACATATTAACCTAATACTTAACATTCAAACGTCGTAGTTATTAACGTAGGAGATGTTCAGAACATTTCAATATTTGTAGATCTCTCACCTGGTAATAACTACAAATCTAACTCTGGTGAAATATAGGTATAGGCCATTGGTTTTTTTAGCAACCTACTAAGGGGATCATTGGTAGTATGAGTATCTATATATATGTATCTATGAAATTATAGTTTGGAGGAGTTAAGAGTAAGCCAATTTTCTTTTAAAAACTCATTAATACTAAAACTGCGAAACGAAAGGAAACATACACGATCTCAAGTAGTTAAATAGAGTTTGAATACTTTATTTTCTAATTTAATATTAGGTAGTTATTATAGTGGATAAGAAATTGTCAAGTTTAAATTTAAATAATAATATTCTTTTATTTGTTTATAATTTATAAACAAATTGAACAGTTAAATATAGTGAAAGTTAAACGAAGTTGTAGTTTTGAGAAATTTTGTAAAAAATTGTAACTACTAATGGAATTTTACCATAAATGAAAAAAAATAAGAGGACTCTAAAAAATCTAATATATTTTATTACAAAATAGCTTTTTACATTACTATTCATTTTTATTTCTAAAATTTTATATATTTTTGAACACCCTATTTCTAAATACAATGATTTAGACACTTATTACTATAAAAAAGTGAATATAAAGTTACATAAAAGTATGGCTAATATTCTAGTACGTTGAATAATCGAAGATCGCCTGAAACGTTCTGCTCAGTCTATACTACCTATGTCAGTGTGACGTACTGTGTTTATTTCAGCTAATAAATACTTACCTCAATTAGAAAGATATCCCGATGATTTTCCACATAAGTTGCTTGATAGAATAGTGTTTGAGAAAGAAAGTTTCCCATTTCGATACTTTCTTTTATAAATTTTTTTTTATATAATATATTTTTCTTTCAAACTTTTTATTAAGATTTACATTCGATGTAGAGAGTAATGATATAGATATATATTTTATAGAGGGACCATAGCAGGATAAGCTAGACTCGACTACTAATGCCCCCTCGAGTCCTACCTCAGACTTGAGTCCTGAGGAGACCCTAGACTTTTTTAGTCTCTTTGCGATAAGTTTAATAAATGATCATTATGTGGATTTCACTATTTTATCAGTTTATATTTAAAAAAAAAAAAATAAATAAACTATACTAAATATATATTGGTAAAATAGATTATAAAATAAATAACTTTAATTGTTCAAGATGATAGATTGATAAGAAGGTATGGAGAAAAATTGTCGATCATTACTCAAGACAATTGATATACAGTTTCCATATTGCTAATTATTAAGATAAATACATATATCGGCATTTAATACACTTTTAAATAGCTGAATAACGATTCTCGCAATTATGATATGATTAAACGGAAGAAGTTTCTCCTTAGTGCTCAAATTGATTTGTGACGTCCTAGTGTAATTAGAGGCTATTGTCATTTAGGTAGACGACAAGAGGGAAAAATTTTGAAGTGAAGAATTTTAAGGTGTGTATAGCATTAACTATTGCATTTTCTTTCTTTTCCTTTTTACCATTTATTCTTGTGTTTTGTTTTCATCTCACTCAACTTTGTTCATACCGAGTGAAAAACATTCTTATTTTTTTTCTAGGAACCGTTATATTCGTAGAGCTTTATTATCTCCGTCGTATTTCATATTACACAAACTTAACTGACACATACACCATATTGTCATCCCATTAATATAATAACTAAGACAACGTAAGAACACGTTTAATAATTTACATTTATATTACATTGGTTAAAGTTTAGAGAGTAATACAGGATTATAATATAAAGGAATTTAGTTTTAATTCATTATAAATGACAAGTTAATTACTAAACTCTATAAATGTGTCAATATAAATGAAAGTATATTATTAATAGTTCGGTTAATTGGCATTTCTTTTTAAGTCGAATTATATATTTAGCCAATTAACGATGCGAGTAAATTTTGATGCGTTGGGCGATTACAAGGCATTTCAACATATACCGTTCAGATTTCTCGATTTAGACGGAATCTCTCTCTGAGTAGTCCAATATGGTGAGGACAGGTGATATATAGTGAAACCTGAGTTCCCCTCACCGTACAGTACTATCTCAGACCTACATGAGAGCCGATATAGACGACCCGATACTACTATCTGATATCTTTAGTCGGTCTACTACTATAGTGATAATACCTGATGTTTTAAGCTTAGTTTTAAATTAATACATAATCAACTCTTATATTACTATTATATGACTTATAATCATACTCACTCACGTCTATATGTATACTCCACAACTCTCGTAATTTGTTCTTATCTGATAAAGTAGTTTCACTTACTATTTCCCCGCCGTACTCATAACCGTTAGTGATACATATATCTTATAAAATAGTGATAATAAATTAATAATAATATATTATTGCTAATAATATTATTTAAATTTTATTCGTAAGTATCAATATATACTTTCTCTCACTATAGTATATTCATGTTATTAATCATTCACTCGAGACTGTTTCGCGAGTAAACTATTCTGCACCGTAATATCTATATACTTTTGTAATATCCCGTGTCATGCCGTCCAATATTATTTAAATACACTCTCAGGGCAACTTTACTTTTATATATATATTAAATATATTAAGGTAATAATATATATTTAGTATGCCTGGTATTATTTGTGAATTACAACTAGTGAGGGTTCGTCTTACTGCTAGTGCTGGGGCGTAACGGCATGAGAATCAATTACATAAGTATTACTAAAAGAATAAACCATTATATAGACCGCTTTTAACATCGTGATCTTATCAATAGAGATATCGCCACAGATGAATGAATATTTTAACTCCCCAATTATAAATCACCCTTCAACATTTCCAACAACTTCTTAATTTATTTCGTTTTCAAAATAAATATTTATTATTAAACAGTGAATTCTAACTGTGCTTATTCTAAACTATAAATATATAATCCCTCTAATATATTAAGGAATTCTTACAAACTCTCTCTTTTTTTTACAGTTTGTAATCAAAAGTTGGCTAGAGGAAAAGTCAAGTATTAATCAAATGATAATAAAAGAATTTCTCAAAGGATTCGTTATATAAAACGGTATTATACTATGTGCTATATTCTGTTGTTACGACTCCTGTCAGTTTTAATTGATTTGACGGGGGAACAGAAGGTGGGACTTGTTTTTCGCATACCCTCCATGTTAGGGGAGTGGGGAGGTACCGACCGTCGACACGCCAAATACCATAAGAGCGGCGGGTTCTCGTGAGACCCTCCAGAGGTGGGGGAAATATACCTACCCTGTCATCCCCCGGAAGGCGAGAACCCCGGACTCCTGCCATCTGTCCGTGAGGTGTATGTGCTCTATTAGTAATTGAAAAAACACCCCAATTAAAAACTAAAAAATACAAGAAAAAAATAATTACCTATAAATATTTACATTTGTTATAGAAAAATTATTTAAATATATTCTGAAACTTTTGAATCATGTCTCCGTCACCATTTAAATTGATAATGATTGATAATGAGCATAAAATGATTGATTACTAGCAAAATATATAAAAAGAAAATAAAAAAAAAAAAAAAATAAAAAAAAATGAGACATGTACGGATTCGGTTTAGAATCGGGAACAGAACTCAATCTAAAACGCCTCGCAATCGATAAGATGCCCCCGATTACGAGCACTGCAAATCTTTGATAAGTACGAATCATGTTCTTTTATTACTTATGGATAGAGATATTAATTTATAAATATACCTCACCTCATTCAGAACAAAAAGAATTTCAACGGAAACTTATTTGGTTTCGTCAAACAGATAAGAGTCAGTAGTTATAATTGGATAAACATATACCTTACTACTGTAAATAATAATAATAAACTAATACATATTTAAGATCGAAGCACAATAAACAAAGATAAATCAGTTGGATGAAAGATAAACAAAGATAAATCAATTGGACCTATACCTATACAAATATAAATGAAAGAGAAAGGCAAGCTAAAATATGAATATAAGTGAATAATGCTTGCTCATTCAATACTAGGGAACTATGGTACCATTTAAAGGAGTACTTAAACGTGTAACATTTTAGACCTAATTCCTAAATACAGATTTGATCCAAATAAGCACTAAAAGTAGCTAAAACTCAAATTTAATAACAATAAAGTTGCTTGTTTTATGCACATTTTTTTTAACACTAATTTAGAGAGAAAATGGGAATTTTTAATGAAAACGCACTAAATTAATAGGAAAAGTGATGTCACAGTCCTCTCGGAGCAAATCTCAAGACGTGAGAGGTGGCGACCGATACAAGGAAGGAATATTCGGATTCCTCCGAAGACCACTCGTATTCAGTTGATTCGGATGATCCTCGGCTCATTCGCACATGTGCAATGCAGATCTTCTCTACCTAATATATAATATATATAATATACGAAAATTATCCACGTATCATAATACAAGATTAAGAGGGCAAATAAAACAGTGGATATTAAAACAAACCATTCGGCCCTCTCGCTATGGTGGACAAACTTCAATTGCACCGCTTACTTATGTGAATTGGAGTGTTTGCCTTCTAAACACATACAATACCATGAGACAGGGTATCCCATCGGTAAAATCGTTTTCCGTGCATGATTATGAATATCTAATTTAGTCCATGTGCCAATACGATAAATTTGTTTCTATTACATTAGATAAAAACATTGTTTGTTTACGTGAAACCAGGAATGTATTTCCCAACGCTTTGAGCAAGCGTTCGTTTAATACTGAGACCTAGACAAGCATACAAATAAAATTCATTAAGAAATCAGGTAAAGGCATCTGAACGAAGTCTAAATTTTGTAATCCTCTCGTCCTTTTTAAGGAATAAATCTTTCTTGAAGCCGAGAAACAAGTAATATTCGCTTTGTTGCTTTGATAATGACAGATCCACCTAAATTGTTTAAATCGGTCTGACTGAGATAAAAGCCTTGGTTTGGGATTCATTTCATTGCCTTCTTTCCACATCATGGCTCATTCGATTTCCAGATATATTTAAGGTCAGGGCTGTATCTTATAGGTAATATGCTATAAATATAATATATATATATATTATAGCCTCTAACAACGGCAGTAATAGATATATAAGTATTGAACTAATCTCTTTATAAGTATTGGCTTATCTAGGATGTATAAGGTTTAGTAGGGCATAATACATACTTGTGTAATTATATAATTATGATCAGGTACTATATATATATATACTATTTATTGCGTCGCGGCGGTGTGCTGCGTACACAGTTTGATGATATATTTGCAATTACACACCAAATTCTTTTAATCTAAATGTAACTATGATCATTAATTTGATTGTTTTTTTACTTGTTGCTGTGATATTAATTTCCCCCCTAGCTGGCCCAGTCTCAAGGTCAGGCCCTCACCCACCACCCTTATTACTTTGAATCCTACATGACGTTGCAGTTCTTACCTATCCGTCTTTTTGATCTGAAGTTGCAATGAGAGAATATTCGGAAGAAACAGTTAAGAAATGTACTCAAACGCATTACTACTCACACTCTATCCAGTTAATTTATCATGCATATTATTAAAATATTGTGTATCATTTAAAGTGTGCATAACCTTAAAATTATTAACTAAAACTAAAAATGTTAAAGTAAAGGAAAGGAAAATTAATAATTAATCCTTTGTCTTATCTCAGTTATTCCCATACATGTAGCGATATAACCCAAAATATACGTTTAACATATTAATTAATGATATTACATATATCAAATTATATACCTTTTACATCCAATACATATAAGCAGTAAGATAAACTGTAACTGTTATAGTGTTATTCTGATGATCCCGTCTTCTCACGATGATTTCATAGACACTTTTCAGTTGTTGTCCTCTTATAAAGAGTTCATGAAATTGGAGCAGTTTTTGCAACATCTGTTTTGTTATTTCCCTTATCTTGATCTCCAACTTTGCACTTGAAATACAGGTGGTAAAGTTTTTTAACGTGAGAAGTGAGATTTCGCCCGATCTCTCTTTAGATCGTGCAAATTTTCCACAAAACATAACATATATAGAGAGATAATAATAACAGACAATAACAATAAACATCTTTATAAATAGTTACCCTTGAACAAATTAAACTAGCACTAAACTTATTCCCTATATTCAATTAATTTGTTACAAAATCGAGGAAAAATATATTTTTCACCACTTTTAAAACTAATATTAATTGGAAAAGAATAAATATGTCATATATTATTCATGGTAGGTCTTTTGTTGCATAGAATTCCCGTAAATTTGACATTATGTTTTACCTGAGCGCTATCATCAAAAAATGCCATAAAATGTTAGTTTTTATAATTAAAGGAAATTTAATAATTATATTATAATTTCATTTAAACATTGGCAAAGATGAACAACTATAGTTACATTACCATAAGATAGTACTTGAAAGCTAGTGAAAACTATATCAAATATCAGATTCTAATGTTCTATATTAATATAGTATTACTCCCAGGAATATGAACTTATCTACTAATCTTTGAGCCTATAGTAATTTAAAGGCTGTATATAGGAAACAGTGATAAATATTATAGGAACTTCTCCTATATCATAATAGATGGAATAGATATAAAACCTCGCTAGACAAATTATATATCGGAACAAAAATAAGTAGTAATTCGATTTTCTTTTATCTACTCTAGATTTTTTATATTCCAACGGCAAATATGCTTGTACTCAACACAAGGTATGCTCTCAATGAAGCTTATTTTTTTTTTTTTTTGCGGTTTAAAACTAAAAAAGGATTCACCACATGATTAAAAGATATAGCTCTCACAAAGATATTGAAAGAAGGCTGCAGAGAACTGCCAAGGTCTTTCGTTCATGGAGACAATAACTAACACAAAAACAAAAGAGTAGAGACGAGAGATCGGGGACCGGGAACTCCGAGTCCCTAACCTTCCAAATCAGTCCCCTCCGGTCGAGCCTCACGATGTATTTTCTCCTGTTAAAAGATATATAAACAATAAAAAAAAATAACATATTAAAAATTAACATGATAACAAAAGCAAACTTGACTTATTCAGGCAAATACCTTTTTCCTCTCAGGATCATTGAGCTAATCTTATTGGTGGTTTTTAGCTAAACACGTGACACACAGCTAGACCGCGCAAACTGCACGAGTGCGAATTATTCGGCGCTCTCTGACGAACCCTCTATGATAGACCCACTAAAGAAAGGCAGCGAAGGTCACATCCCTGTGAGCTCCATCTCCGAGCGACGGTGTGGGACCTTACCGGAGTCCACGCGCTACAGAGTGCTACCGTCATGAATGCGCTCGCCCCAGGACCAACACTCAAGCCGAAAAGCAAGGTCGGACGAGTGATGCACATAACACCATGTGTGAGTGAAGAAACACTTACTCGCTTGATTTCAGGTGGTTACGTTGAATATTCTAAATCCATGATAATCAACTTAAACAAGCCATAAAGTACTAGGAGATAAGGGATCCCAATTAGATTAACGTTCTCGTAATAAAACTTCCTTCAATTAAGGGAATTTAATAGGAAACTTCAAATTAATAATTATTGTTGGCGCCGGAAATCCCGTCAAATGGCGAAAGGGTATGTCAATAGGTCTTTTTCTTATATTAATATTTGTGGTCTCCATATCATCATTCAACCAAATCGATAACGGAATGTGGGAAAGACGTTTTTTTGCATGTTTAAAAATTAGATAGGATTATCAGACTTTACTACTAATTTACTGTCCTTAATAACTCATAAAAATGAGAATAAGATATTCTTATTTAACATTTAAAAACTTACAACCTAATATTATATGTTTCATTTACTATAATCAAAATGGCTATATTCAAACTTGATAAGATGATAATACTGCAAAATATAAATGTTATTTACAAGTGGAATTTCGAGATTCTTATATTTCGTAGAAAGAACCATCACTGCATAATAATTTTTAAAAGGACACAACTGAACATATTCAATTTTAATTGCAATATAGCAGCATATTTTGGAAATATACCTTGATAGGCTACACAATTTGACATATAATATTTAGTTTAATAAGAAAAGTAAAATAGTTAACTATATATAGATATATATTACATTAATTTAAGTTTTATTCCTTATAAAATATTATACATATATTATATATATATATATTAATATATATATTTATTTATAATAATTATATATATTTATATATATAATATATATAATATATTATATATTAATTATATATATTATATATATTATATATATATATATATAATATATATATATATATATTAATATATTAATAAGATATATATATATTATATCATTATATTAATTATTTAATATTAATAATATATTATATATTATAATAATAATATTATAATTATATATATAATATATAATAATATATATTAGATTTAATATATGTAATAATCTATATATATATATATATATATATATTATTAAAATTACCTAAAAATTATTTATAATCTAATATATATATAAATATATTATATATATTATACTATCTATGATATATATATTCAATTAATATATATTATAGTATAAATAATATATCTATACAAGATAAAATTTTATCAATATTTTGATTTCTAAAGGACACTCGGTATGCCTAGTACAATGTCTCCGAAGTTCAATTCTCTATATATTATAAGCCATATATTTTATATCATTAGGAATGGAAACAATACCGCATCTGTTATCTGCATCTCACGGATGTGTTACCAAGGCTATAGACATTTCCGTTCGCGGATATATAAAATTTTAAACATAGATGTTATTATATATAATATTATTAATATATATATATATATATTTATATATATATAATATATATATATTAATATATATTATATATATATAATTATTAATATAATAGAATATATATATAATATAACTAATTTATTATATAATATATACTATATATAACTAAATATATATATATCTACTTCATCTATTACTAACTTTAATATATATTAGTATAATTATATATACTATATTAATATATATATAGTATATAATATTAATAATATTACTATTGATATATTAATTACATATATATATCTAATTTATCTATTATTTTGATGATTTATACTATATTATAGCGTACTGCGAGCCTTCTACCTTCTCACCAAGTGAACTAGCTATGATTCCACTGAGTTATTTTTGTAATAATCAATATTTCCTCAATTCCTATGGGTGGTTCTTCTACACTACATATTTTTAAAATAGCTCATAGAAAAAATATTACATTAGAAAAAAGATACCAAGATACTAGTAAACTGAAAATAGAATATAAAAATAGAAAAATAAAAAATATGTTCACTTACTCGAGTTCTTCCAATATTAGACTCATTACTATATATACATAGAAGTTAAATGCTGCGTAAGATATAACTCTTTTTAGATTATAGGATAAGTAGTAAGTTTACGATTAAAGTTGAGGTGTAGGATTCATGAATAAGGTATATGGTGATTTAAGCCTTTAGTAAGGTCGTTACGGTAAACATATATTAGGATAAATTGACGACCCGTATGTGTAATTGTGGAGTCCATAGTTATTGTATGGACAAGTCAAGAGATATGATTGAAACAGATGATGCGAGGGTTATGGAGACAAGCTCAAAATTGCAGAATGGTAGGAACGATTCACCAATGACATGTTAAGTGGTTGTGAGTTAGAAAATTGGTTATATAGTGATCACAATGGGTCAGGAAAGCAGTTAGTAAGCACATTCGTGGTTGTAAGAGTAGTAAGCCCACTTTCGTAAAATGTTCGTGACTTATATTATTTAAAGTTTCATCGCCCTTCATCGCTTGATCATCCATCGGCCCAAAGCACAACTGTCAGAGAGATTGGAAGCTTTGTCGGAGGCTAGGTAAACAATATTAACAGTTTGGAGTGGAAGGGGCTAGACCTAATCGAATGGCAATCGGGAAGATACCTAGAACAGCTCCGGAAAGAGAAGGCGGCCATTTTGGCTCTCTCTCAGCGATTTTATGTCAGTTACCCCTACATGATAGGGGTCCAACATTAGTGTAATTTGTGTCTTACGAGAGTGAGGCAGCCGAAGAAATTTTTGTACAGCGAACACTATTGTGTTTTTAGAATATGGCGCTTTAAGTGCCTTGGAGAGCACTGAGCGAGTCTGAATAAAAGGCAATAATAATGGTCTTGGGTAAGGAAAAAAAATTAAGAGAAAGGGCAATCAAATCATTGACCATTAATTCTGCCGCTAAGAAAATTGAAGCATGGAAGGGGCGGAGCGGGGTATTTGGCAAAGTTTGCGGTCACGAAAGACCTCTAATGCACCGCTCACGCTGCCCAGTTTTAAGAGACGGTCAGCTAAACACTGGAGTAAACATCCACCTGAACTGCGGGAATGAGACAAGAAATGTATATGATCTTTGTCTGACAGAAGAACCAATTTATTAAAAGAGGTATGGAAAACTATAGTCTTCGGTGAATAAAAACTAAGAGTCAAGGTGGGATTAAGAGAAACTCCCATAAGTTCTCACCATACTTGTTATATACATAAAGCTTTTAAAGGTCAAAAGAGACAATAACCATATAGGGGAAAAAATTACTCCATCACCGTGACCTATCTAAGTTTACTTGAAGCCTTATTTGATTCCATGATTTGTATATCAGAAAGGGGATCCGATATATAATATATTTATATATTATTTATGGCGTATATTCGGTCGAACGATTTTTGCGGGAAAAAACTGTATAATGGTAAAGTTATGAAAAAAGCCCTAGGACTCTGCCAGAACGGGAGGAAGCGGCCCGAAAATTAATATCTTTCTCACATTAATTTACCAAGTATGGCAGGTCATGACGATAAATAATTTGATCTTTGGTTGATCGTTACCAATAATACTCGGATCCTTTATCTACAGGTCTGGTGAATATGAGTATACCAAATAAGTGCGTTGTTAGTCAAAACAGATGGATAAAAGATGATTCGATCCATGAATTTTGTTATTACCAAATCAAGCAAGGAACGTCTGATAAGTCCAGAATGGATGAATAATGACTATAGAACTATTAAATGTATACTAAATAATCATGATTGTGGGCTCAAAGTGACACTTTCATTTATACTATTTCACCTTGTTGTATTAAAGTCTGACGGTTTCGCAGTCTTAATTTCAGTCTTAAAAACTTTCAGGAATTGCTGGAAAGAGTTCGAGTGGCCTTAGCAGATTATAACCTAATCGCATGCTTGCATAACAGCTGGCTGGAGGCATAGATAATTTATTGTAATCGGATATATAGTCAGAGGCCCTAATAACCGGTTAGGTACTGTGGATGAAAGAGACTGTGAGTATGTCAGAGGTGGTCAAAATTGTTGCTGTTGTGGAACTTTCCACCAGCTCAAAGGAAATATTATGGAGATGTTTTTTAGGACAATATATCTTTCTATGTGTAAGTAGGGATAATGCTAGATAGAGTGTGCAATCAGATGGGGAGAAAAGTCTCTAGAGAACGTTGGTCCTGAGGAGAGGTAGCAACAAATCTATGGTGGTAAGGATGTCGTAAAACTAGAGAGATATGGGTAGTGTTATGAACATATACTTTTCTGTGTGTGTTAGAAACATTTCTTTGTTCGATGGGGGAATTAGGAGTAATGGTGGAGATCGATGGTACAGTTAGGGGACATAGGATGCAGCGTACTGTTTTTTCACGGTGTAAGGCCCTTTGCCGCCCAAATTTATCTGTTAGTAGAGATATCCAGGGAAATGGTCTATAGCAAAGAAATTGCCCTCTCCAGAAACTCTGTATTGGTGGGACGAAACAAACTATTTAGTTTCATTGTTAGTTGGTTAAAAGATAGAACAGTACTTCGGAGTGGTTGTTGATAGCACTCGGAGAAGTTGGACAAGGGCTGGCTAGTTGGACTATTTGAGAACCTCGCGTAGTATAGGCAATGTAGCCGCGGGGTAGGGTTTGCAGTCAAATTGCTTGAGTTTCTCGCTAGGGGGAAAATTTTTTTTTTTAGGGGGAAGAAATGTCCTCCGAGAGTGGATGGAATTTGTTTGAAGTGGAGCGCGTAGGATTAACACGCGGAGGCAGGGGAGGTGGGCTGCTGCAATTGTAACAT
>JABUQX010108220.1:25000-35142 GCA_015478945.1 Trachelipus rathkii | reverse complement strand
TCCCTTCTTTGTGGATATGCTTCACAAGCCATCAAAATTGACTTTAAGCTCCTGAAGACAGCATTCACTATCTTATAATGAGATAACCATCTCACTTCAATGCATTCTGGAATCTTGAGGATTGAATCATTGATTAATGATTGAATATCATGCAAAATATTTTCTTTTTTTGGCGACTTGCTAAACAGTTTGTAAATGTCTTTCAAAATATAAAAAAAACTTCTGATTTTTATTCCTGCAGGAGGCTGCTGCCAGGGACAATATATGTGTTTTACAGTGTATATAGAGAACTTCTTTGTTTGCCTCTTCTGAAAGCCTTTTTTTTACACCTCCAACTTTTCCAGCTATATTAGAAGCACCATCAAATTCAAAAGTAATAATGTTGTCATAATTTAAATCAAGATCAGTCAGCTCCTTATGAATAGCATTTGCAATACTTTCTGCTTTTCCATTGGGTATTTTAACAATTGACAAGAACATTTCTACGGGATTTTTATCCTCCACTACTCTAAGCATGTTTTTCAATGTTTTTTCAACTTATCCTTCAAAACTTCGCCCATACATAACAGAAGTTTACCGGCAGTGTCCTTGCTGCTGTAATTCGACCTATCACTCTGATCTTTACACCGTGTTTTAAGGGCAAGAACCAATTTGGGGCCTATTTTCGGGTCCATTTTCAGCCCCACCTAAAAATGGACATAAAATTCGGAATTTTCAGTCGATTTTAACTATATGAACACCAAAATGTAGCTTTTTTTGCCCTCTAAAACGTTGTTTTCCGGTGTTTTTCTGTGTCTGTAGTCATTCTTTCAGAATTTTCAATTTTTCAAAACCCATGTTTTTGACATTCTTCGTATCAACTTCCAGAATTTTTTCCAAAATGACTTCAAACTTGAAATATGCATAGATAGGTCCATTATCTAAAATAGTACAGAAGTACTTTTTCGATTTTTGAGTTTTGTGCTCAGCGTTGTCCAATTTCCAAACCCACTTTTTTTTAATTTTGAAATGAAAAATTGCGATAATTTTTTTTCTATTCGGGCGAAGTGGATGAAATTTTCAGAGCTTATTTAGTCAGAGGAGATGCACATTTTTTACTTAGATTATTTCTTTGTATATGCATTAGTTTTTGATTTGTTCTTGGAACAAATTTTCAAAAAAAAAAAAAATATTTTCGAAAATTTTTTAAAAATTTCTTTTGAGTATACACAAAATTTTCTAAGAAAAAGATGCATCTTACCCGATTACATATGCCCTGAAAATTTCATCCACTTCGCCCGAACAGAAAAAAAATTATCGCAATTTTTCATTTCAAAATTAAAAAAAAAGTGGGTTTGGAAATTGGACAACGCTGAGCACAAAACTAGATTTTCTTCTGATTGCGACGAGTGCTTACTAATTAATGGTAAGGCGGTGGCTTTCTTTTCGACTTTTGTCATATTCTCCTACTGCTTTTCTTTTCCGATGCATGTAACGCACCTTACTCCCAATCTTGGGAAAAAAGGTAGATGAAGAAGAAGAAGATATATATATATATATATATATATATATATATATATATATATATATATATATATATATATATATATATATATATATATATATATATATATATATATATATATATATATATATATATATATATATATATATATATATATTTTTTTTAAATAATTGATATTTAAAATTAATAATTATTTTTTTTACGGCATCCTTTTGTTTTTTGTTTTTGTTTTCGTCCAGATTCTTTTTTACCCGGTTTTTCCCAAGGTTTTTCTCGGGAAAAATTTAAGTGGGAAAAACTACCCTTGCCAGCCTTGTGCCTTTGGGGTAAATATTACACTTATAAAAGCTACGCTGCCAGACGCATGATTCTATGTATTAATTTTAAAACTTAACAGCTTTTATTTTTGCTTTATATATATATATATATATATATATATATATATATATATATATATATATATATATATATATATATATATATATATATATATATATATATATATATATATATATATATATATATATATATATATATATATATATATATATATATATATATATATATATATATATATATATATATATATATATATATATATATATATATATATATATATATATATATATATATATATATATATATATATATATAATGAAAAAAAACACTAATAAATATATATTAACTAAGACACTCCTTAACTAATAGGACCTTTTCCGAAAGAAATTTCTATAGCAATACCCATTTTGTCAGAAGTCAGAATTAACAACTTTGCTATTTTATGGCCATATCTAGCATGTTTCCATGCATTCTGGCTGATTTTATTATTTATCGCTATTTAATATAGATTTAAACATACTTTTTATATTTATTTGCTTTATTTTGTAATTTAAGGCAAAAATTAATTCATGCTCGATTTTCTCCGGGGGGGCAAAGCCCCCCCGGAGGTATGCCTGAAAGAAACACTATATATATATATATATAAATAGATATATATATATATATATATATATATATATATATATATATATATATATATATATATATATATATATATATATATATATATATATATGTATATATATATGTATATATATATATATATATATATATATATATATATATATATATATATATATATATATATATATATATATATATATATATATATATATATATATATATATATTATTATTTTATTATTATTATTATTATTTTGTGTATATTTTATTATATATATATATAAGTTATTATACATATATTATATATATATATTAGTATTAAATGTTAAACCAAATATTGTACTACATATATATATTATTACTACATATATATAAACAACAAAAAAATTATTATTATTATATTTAAAAATATATATATATATATATATAAATATATATATATATATATATATATATATATATATATATATATATATATATATATATATATATATATATATATATATATATATTATTTATATATAGATATATAAATACAGTGACGAGCACTACATGAAAACTGTTTCAACGATACCGGTACATCGATACTTGTAAATTCTCTTGGGCGATACCGATACTCGGTACTTTGAAAAAACGTTTGGGCGATACCGGTACTCGGTATTGTATCGCCGATACATCCGATACATCGGTACATTTGAAGACATAAACAAAAAATGATAAATAGTTTTTCGAGAAATAGTTATACACATGATACATTCTATTACTGTTGATATAGTTTTTATGTCGATTCGGTGCTTCTTCATCTGTAACTTTTAAATTGTATAAAAATTAAAGTTAAACAAAGGTAAAGATTTTGAAATTTGCATAGAAACGAAAGTTTAAAATTGCTGTCACAGTGAGCAAGTTCAAAAAATTTCCCAGAAGTTATTAATTCGGACTTACACCAGTTTGTTGCATTAATTTTTTTGAAATGTTCTTCGGAATCTTTTGGAACTAATGAATCACTTTCAGTGTTACATTTACTCATTGTTAAAGTTAATTTGAAAAATAAAACTTCAAAAAATATTAAATAAAAATTACAAACAAATTGACAAGCCTAACTTCTTCAATCAACTTGCAATAAGAGACTGCGAGTCTGAAGTCCGAACGGCATAAATTTTGAATGTACGATTGCAGGAATAAACATATTGGAACACGTTTCACTTAAATGATATATTGAACGAGAGAATTATGAAACAATATATATATATAAGACAATAAGGATAAGTATGTAAGAGCGCTCGCTAGTAAATCGGTTGAATGTGAACAAGTTGATACTGAAACAAATCTGGGGGCAAATGAAGGAAGCAATTGTTAGTAGTGCAAAGGAAGTGGATGTGCTAAAGTAGGAAGTAAGAATGTTGACAGCGAATGATGGAATGAAGAGGTGATGAAAGCGGTTGGTAAAAAAGAAGCGTGGTTGAATGTACTAAAAGCAAATGATGAAGTTCTTCAAAAGAAAGATGTTTAAATTATATAAGGAGAAAAAGAAATACTAAAAGGCATACGTAGGAGAAAAGTAAGAGGTAAAATGAACAGTTTGAGGGAGTGTGGAAAGAACACTTCGAAAATCTGCTCTTCTGGAAGGAAGCGCGAAAGGTTAAGAATGAGAATAAGGGGAATCTGCTTAGAATAATGAATAGGGATGGTGCTTTTGTAACTGATGAAATGGATGTGAGGGGAGTGTGGAAAGAACACTTCGAAAATCTGCACAATATTAACAGTAATGAAGAGGTGATAGTGAATGTGTGTGGGTTTGATAGTGCAAGAAGGAATAGGTATTTTGGGGATGAGGTTATTAGTAAGGAGGAGGTAATGGGTAGAGTGAGAAAGTTGAAGAATGGTAAATCTGCAGGTATAGATGAAATTACTGGTGAAATGATCAAGAGCGGAGGCGAGATGGTGATTGATTGGATTTGGAAGTTGTGTAATAAAGCGTTTATGGAGGGTATAGTTCCAAGGGATTGGAAGAGAGCAGTAATAGTACCCTTATATAAGGGTAAGGGAGAAAAGGGGAACTGTAGAAATTATAGGGAATAAGTTTATTGAGTGTTGTAGGGAAGGTATATGCTGGTATTTTGGTCGAAAGAGTGCGTAGAGTGACTGAAGGACTGATTGGTGAAGAACAAGGTGCGTTTAGGAGTGGTAGAGGATGTGTGGATCAAATCTTTACATTGAAACAAGTGATTGAGAAAATGAGGGAGAAGAAGAATAAATTATATTTAGGTTTTATGGATTTGCAACAGGCGTATGATATTAATAGGGAAGCTCTATGGCAGGTATTAATGATATATGGTGTTGGTGGTAGGCTTCTGAATGGAATCAAAAGTATGTATGACGATAGTGAAGCGTGTGTAAGAATAAATGGTGTCAATGGTGATTGGTTTAGGATTAATAGTGGAGTGAGACAGGGTTGTGTTATGTCTCCTTGGTTATTCAATTTGTATATGGATGGGGTTATGAAAGAATTAGAGGTGGGGGTGGCAGGAAATGGTGTTAGAATGATGGAGAATGGAGGCGAGTGGAGGGTGCCCTACCTATTATATGCGGATGATTTGGTTCTGTGTGGCGAATCTGAAGAGAGTTTGAGAGGATTGGTAGAGAGATTTGGCAGGGTGTGTAAAACAGTGGCGTACCTTGACGTAGATTATAAGGGTAGGGCAGTAGTGTGAGTAGACCTGTGTGCAGTTGATAGATGATGAGCAACTGGAACAAGTGTCTGAGTTTAAATATTTAGGTATATGTTGGATGAAAGGGAACGGATGATGATGAGTGTAGTAGGAAAGTTGTGAATGGCAGGAAGGTTAGTTGGTGCAATTAAATCGTTGGTGGAAGTAGCACTAAGTCTTGAGTGCGCTAGAGTCTTACATGAGGGTATGTTGTTACCTGTGTTATTGTATGGTAGTGAGACTATGGTCTGGAATAAGAAGTATAGATCTAAAGTTCAATGTGTTCAGATGGACAATCTTAAGGGCATGCTAGGTGTGAGAAGAATTAATAAAATGAGGAATGAACTTATTAGAGAGTTGTGGTGTAAAGAAAGGGGTAAATGAGAGAATAAATGAAAGTATGTTGAGATGGTTTGGTCATGTGGGAAAGGATGAATGATAGTCGGTTGGTTAAGTGGATGTATAGTGGTGTGTTGGGAACCGACCCGCTGGGAGACCGAAGAGAAAATGGATTGAGTGGTGAACGAACGTCTGAAGGAGAGAAATGTGAGTTTGGCAGAGGCGAGAATAAGGCATGATAGAGAGAATGGCGGGGCTTGTATTGGGGCATGGCTGTGGGCTCCACCTGGGGCAAGGGATGAACCCTTACATTAACGATTTACCATAGTGAGGATCCGTCGCGGTCCCATGAAGCTCTAGGGTGGATTTTCTGTCTGTGACGAGTTTTCACTACTAATTAATGGTACATAGGGGCGGTAAGGCTGGCTTTCTTTTCGACATTTGTCATATCTCTCCTACTGCTTTTCTTTTTCCGATGCTTGTAGCGCACCTTACTCCCAATCTTTGGGAAAAAAGGTAGATAAAGAAAGAAAGAAAGATATATATATATATATATATATATATATATATATATATATATATATATATATATATATATATATATATATATATATATATATATATATATATATATATATATATATATATTTTCTTGGTTATATCTTGCCTGAAGGCCATAATTTCTCAATTATGAGATTCACTAGTTTATTTATTTAATTTTGGAAAGACTATTATTATTGATTTCGCTATTATTTATTTAAGTTTAGAATATTTCACAATTCACTCAATTTTATTATTTTATAAAAGAAGATTTATTTTGGCAAATTGAGATATATAAAATTATTAGCTTGTAATATGATAGGTAGATAATTAATTTTAGACTTATCAAGTTAAGGATTGATATTATTATTTTCGTTAATTTCTATATATAAGATACTGCCAAATAATATAAAAAGGCAGAGTTATTATTATAAGGGCTTTTTGCTTTTCGTACTATCGATCTTTAAACTTGTGATTGGGTTATTTTTTATTATTACTTATGAGTAAAGCTCCTGCATTTTTATCTTGATTATTTGTAAACCTGCACAGCTTCCAGAACCTTTTGATTATTCTCATTGAAGTTTGGACCTGATATTCAGCAGAGTTGTGAAGGTTTTGATAAAGTATTAACCCCTAGACAACAGAAATTATTTATTGATACTGAACCCGCGTGTCCTCATCTATAAAATATCTCGACACGTTTTGGGTGGCCTTGTCCGAGAAGGAATATAACTTAACATTATTTCTTCATCACACTTGCTGGATTCAGATACTCACATCTCTTTTATTCTTCACGGTTTCTCCACTTTGTCAACATTAACAATGGACTACCAATCCTGGTGCCAGATGGCTAAAGAATTAGGCCTAAAAGGCAGAGAGTCTCTCGAATTCATCAAAGAAAGAGAGAAGGCCTACAAAGAAGAGAGGATTGCTGAATTAGAAAGAGCTGAAAGGAATGCTCAACTCAAGAAAGAGGAAGCTGAAAGGAATGCTCAACTTAAGAAAGAGGAAGCTGAAAGGAATGCTCAACTTAAGAAAGAGGAAGCTGAAAGGAATGCTCAACTTAAGAGAGAGGAAGCCCAACACAAGAAAGAGGAAGCTGAAAGGAATGCTCAACTCAAAAAAGAAGAAGACGATAGGAAAGCTGAAGAAGCCGAACGCACACGGAACTTTGAATTAGAACGAATACGACTGTCCAATCAGTCTCAATCGTCCGTCCATTTAAGCAATGTATCCCCATCGACCAATGTTAAGGTACCGAATATGGCCCCGTTCGTCGAATCAAGGGACGAAATGGACGCATACATCCAACGTTTTGAGAGCTATGCGACATCTTCAAATTGGGATCGCAGTTTATGGCCTCTTTATTTAAGTGCGTGTTTAACTGGACGTGCTTTGTCGGTTTATAGCAAGTTGCCTCCCAACTTAGCTAATGATTTTTCCAGCTTAAAGGAAGCCCTCCTTATTCAATTTAACATGACCGAAGATGGTTATAGGGCTAAGTTCAAGGAAGTCAAGCCCAAAGCAGATGAGGGTCCATTACAATTACTGAATCGAATTAAATCGTATCTGTCAAGGTGGTGTGAACTCTCAAGTTTCAACCAAGACTTTCAAGGTTTAACCGATCTTATGGTGATTGATCAATTTCTCACCTGTTGCCCAAAAGACTTAGCTGTTCATCTTAGAGAGGTAGGACTCTCTAGTTTAAACGACATCGCTTCTCGCGCTGATAGATTTCTTCAAGCAAGGGGTAAGAACCTTTGTTCCAAAAGGGAAGACTTGAACCCTTATGTGACATCTGACAATAACGAGGAGATACAAAGTCATATTACTCAACCCCAACACACCAAAGTTTGTGGAATATGCCACAAAGGCGGCCACGATTCCAGCTCTTGTTATTCTGCCCAAAATGGAAACAACAGATTTCCACGTAACCGACATTATTATGATAATAAGTTTAACCGCGATAACAAGACAGCGGAGAGAAGATGGCACGCCCCAAGAAAAGAAATACACAATGCTGCCGTTACAATTGATAATCCTATTAAC
The DNA here is from genome assembly GCA_015478945.1 of Trachelipus rathkii. NCBI lineage: Eukaryota > Metazoa > Arthropoda > Malacostraca > Isopoda > Trachelipodidae > Trachelipus > Trachelipus rathkii. The sequence goes on along the minus strand of JABUQX010108220.1, from coordinate 27,040 downwards.
AAAGGGGACTTTGCAGCGGCATGTCAAATTGTGGAAGACGATGAGTGTGTTGACGTGAGTAAAATGGTAAAGGACGGCATGTTGCACGTCAATGGAAAATCTATCCCCGTTATATCTATGTCATGTCAGGATGATTCAAATGTCAGACATTCCCTCATGCCCGTAACGAATGGTTCTATAAATGGCGTTGATGTATCAGTACTTCGTGATACAGGGTGTAGTGGCGTAATTGCGAGAAAGAAGTTCGTGAAAAACCATCAATTCACAGGCAAGATCAGAAAAATGCTTCTGATTGATAACACCCTTAGGACGGCCCCTGAAGCAAGAATTTGGATTCGCACTCCGTTTTATACGGGGTACGTCGAAGCTTTATGTCTGAACGATGCGTTATATGATTTAACATTGGGAAATATCCCAGGCGCGCTAGGTCCGGAGACAATAGGTTACGGAAATGATGATAAAATTAATACCGACAAGGACACATCCATTGTTGAAGTTACTTGTGAAGCAGAAAATGCTATTGAAAATAAAAATGATACCAACGTGGACACATCCATTGTTGAAGTTACTTGTGAAGCAGAAAATGCTATTGAAAATAAAAATGATACCGACGTGGACACATCCATTGTCGAAGTTACTTGTGAAGCAGAAAATGCTACTGAAAATAAAAATGATAAAATTAATACCGACGTGGACACAACCATTGTCGAAGTTATTTATGAAGCTGAAAATGCTATTGAAAAAAATAATGATAAAATTAATACCGACGTGGACACAACCATTGTCGAAGTTGTTTATGAAGCTGAAAATGCTATTAAAAATAATGATAAAATTGATGTCGGCAAAGACACATCCGTCGCCGAAACAACTCATGAAACTGAAACTGCTATAAAAGATAGTAAGACAGTGGAAAATTTGAATGGAAATCTCCCATTCCAAAATCAAGTAAACTCCTCAAATTCAAGCCGTTTTGAAGCCAGTGATAATGAGACAATAAAGTCTGAGGTGACAGCAGTGATGCCTGAGGGTGTTAATAGTAGATTAGAGGGAAGAGTGTTCCAGTTAACACCAGTGGAAGAAGAATATGAAAGGAAGTCGAAAGAAGAGAAAAAGTCTCAAACTGAGGTGCCATCTGAAGATCAGCTGACCACTCCTTTGGAAAATATCCAAGCTGAAAAAGATGATGCAAATGCAGCAGTACCTGAAGAAAATAAAGAGAAGGAGAAGGAACTTCAAAACCATGAAGAGAATGGTATAGTAGAGACTGCAGAAACATTACTCAATGATGCTCTTTCTTCTCCTCTCGCTCAAGAATCTCGTGCAGTGGAAAAAGGTCATGAACTCTCTGTAGCTAACCGAGAGGAAGTTGCAGTGACTGCTCCCACTCCCTTTTCTCCACAAGGAGGTCCCAGGTCAGTTCATTCAGAGGATTATGCACCAACAAAATCTAGGGCGTTTAGCCAGCCAATGCCACCAGGACCAATGCGCCCTTGCCGTTTCTTTCTGGATGGCCAAGAGAACTGGCATAGAGGAATGGTCGAAGGCAGTTTGGAGAAGAAGAACTTTGAAATTAGAAAACTCCAAACCTTCGAACAAAAGAGTTTGCCATCTTGATGACTTCCATTGCAATGTCGAAAGGTCAGGATGAAGAACGGAACGGATTAGACAGAGGAACGATCCCGAAGACCGAGGAAATAAGAAACTCTTCAGCGTGGATGAAAGCAATGGCACAGTACAAATACCGTAGGAAAGACTTGTACTCTTTTCAGGCGAAGATATCCATGACGTTTCTTTTCAAGACGAAAGATGACACGTCACTTTGTCTTCTTAGGAGGGGCGTGTGTCAAGTTATATCTTGCCTGAAGGCCATAATTTCTCAATTATGAGATTCACTAGTTTATTTATTTAATTTTGGAAAGACTATTATTATTGATTTCGCTATTATTTATTTAAGTTTAGAATATTTCACAATTCACTCAATTTTATTATTTTATAAAAGAAGATTTATTTTGGCAAATTGAGATATATAAAATTATTAGC
>JABUQX010108220.1:0-12500 GCA_015478945.1 Trachelipus rathkii | reverse complement strand
AACGGCCAATTTTCCTCTGAAAGCAATCTAAGGCTTCCCAGAAGGAGTGAGGCATGTCTAGGACATCTAACCTCCGGCAGGCCTCTCCGTTCACACTTGGGCCTGGGGCCAATGTGAACGGGAGGCCTGCCGGAGGTTAAAATGTCGCAAGACATGGACTCACCTCCTTCTGGAAGCCTTTAGATTGCTTTTCAGAGAAAAGCTAGGCGGGTTTTCATTTTAGTACATGATGACTGGTGGTCAAAACACTTGCCACTATCTGTTAGGTCCAGGTTCGAATTCACACCAGGGTGAATTACTGGAGGTGTGTTATCAGGTACAAAAAATTATATTTGCAAGTTATTTTCTGATATATATATATATATATATATTGTTTCATATATATATAAAATATATATATATATTTATTTTTTATATATATATATATATATATATATATATATATATATATATATATATATATATATATATATATTATATATATATCTGTACTATATATATATATATAATATATAATATAATATTATATATATCTATTATAATAATATATATATATTATACTAAATATATATATATAATATATTATAATAATATATATATATAATATTAATTAATAATAATAATAATAAAGAATAATATAAATGTAAGTATATGATAACATAAAGGAAATGAATGAATAAAATAAAAAGGACAATATATAGCGCATGAGTAGTTACAAGAAAACTAATAATTATAAGTTAACATTTGAAAATAGCCATGTATAATGACAACGATTAAAAATCTAAAAATGGGAGATTACGATATAAATAAAATATTTCAGAATAAGTTACTTGGTTGTGCTTAATATTCGTATTAGATCAGTTGAGTGAATTAATAATAATAACTTAATAATAATAAGTGATGGTTTCGTCGCGGTCCCGTGAAGTCTAGGGTGGATTTTCTGCTGCGACGAGTCTCACTAGTAGGTCTATAAAGAGGCCGCGTAATGCTGCGGCTCTTCGACTTGTGTTCATATCTTTCTAATACTTTTCTGTTCCGGTGCATGTCACGCACCTTACCCCCAGGCTTGGGAAAAAAATAATAATAATAACATAATTAATAATAATAATAATCATCCACCTTTCTTTCCCCAAGACTGGGCGGTAACGGTGGGGTACCATTGCCCGATAACAGAAAAAGTGATATAAGAACATACACAAGTCGAAAAGAAAGTCCGCCTTTGCGCCCTTTATCTATTAGTGAGAACTTTTCGCAGTCAGAAAATCCACCTAGAGCTTCACGCGGACAGCGACGGACCCTCACATATTGCATACTCGTCAGTTGCGGGTTCAATCCCGGCCCGAGTGCCACAACATTCCCCTCACAAAACATTTCATTCACTCGCATATTATGCAGCCTGTCTTCTATCGCCTCTGCCAAACTCACATTTCTCTCTCCAGGGCATACCATTACTGACTAAATCCACTTTTTTCCTTCGGTCTCTCAGCCGGTCGATTTCCAGCACACTCGCCACTTACATCTGCTTAACCAACGGGACTATCATCAACCTTTCCCCATGCACCAATACATCTCAACGTACTTTCATTTATTCTCCCATTTATCCCTTTCTTCACACCAAAAAACTCTCACTATGGCATCTCGTCAGTGCGGGGTTTCATCCCATGGCCCAGGTGGGCCAAACCATACCCCCTCACCAACCCCCGCCATTCACTCACTATTATGCATTCTTTCTTCTCGCCTCTGCCAAAACTCACAGGGTTCTCTCGTCCAGGCATTCCTTTACTGGCTAAATCCACTTTTTCTTCGGGTCTTATCAGCGTCGATTCCCAGGCCACTCGTCCCACTATACATCCGCATTAACAAACCGACTATCACCAACTTATTCCACATGACCACATCTCAACGAAACTTTCATTTATTCTCCGCGATTTATCCTTTCTTCACACCACGCAACTCTGTAATACGTTCATTCTTCATTTAATCAATTCTTCTCACACTAACACGCCCAAAGATTGTCTTCCATCTGAACACACTGTACTTTGGATCTAATCTATACCTCTTACTCCAGATCAGTCTCACTACATACTTAACACAGGTTAAAAACACACCTTTTTGCAGGACCCTACACACTCAAGAACTTAGTCCCTTTATATCCACAAACGATTTAATTGCACCCGCCACCTTCCTGCCATTCACAACTTCCTACTACACACTTGCATCATTCGTTCCCTTTTTCATCAAATATATTCCTAAATATTTGAAAAACTCAGGACACTTGCCAAGTGCTCACCCATCAAACATAACTTCGCACAGGACACTGTCCTCACTCCACAACATACCTTACTTTTTCAAAACCTCTCCTTTAAACACACCCTGCCAAATCTCAAACTCTCTTCAGAACTCTCTTTAGATTTATCACACAAAACAAAATCATCCGAATATATGTAGGCACGCTCCTCTCTCTTCCAATTCTCCTCATTCTAAGACTATCTCTGCCACCCCCCACCTTTAAATTCTTTCATAACCTCCATCCATAAACCAAATTGAATTACCAAGCAGACATAAACACAACCAGCCTCCACTCCGCTATTAATTAATTAACCAATCACTTCATCATCCTTTATCTTACCACCTTCATTATCGTCATACATTACTTTGATTCCATTCAAAGACCTACCATCAACACCATATATCACTACACCTGCCATAGAGTTCCACTATTATTCCTTCTCATATGATAGCGAGGAATCGGGGTGTTTGAGGGGGCTATGGTTGTGCCCGACTGGGCCAGGGGATGAACCCTTACACTGACGATCTACCATAGTGTGGATACGTCGCGGTCCCATGAAGCTATAAGGTGGATTTTCTGATTGCGACGATTCTACTAATTAATGTTACCAGAGGGGGCGGTAAGGCGGTTTTGGTTTTATTCGAACATTTGTCATGCTTTACCTACTGACTTGTTCTTTTCCGATCGCTTGTAGCGCACCTTACTCCAAATCTTGGGGAAAAAAGTAGATTAAGAAGAAAGAAAGATAATAATAATAATAATAATATAATAATAAGAATTAATAATATAATAATAATAATAATAATTAGTAATAATAATAATAAAATATTTTAAGGATACCTTAAAATCACGTCAATATTAGCATAAGTTTTGCAATTTCTTTCTATTCTTCTAAATAAAAATTCTTTATTTTGAGAAGGAAATTTATTAAGAATTATTTAGAATAAAGAAATTAGAGCCTTAAATATATATACCAATACTTCGCCTGATAGTATTTCACACGTAGTTAAGTTAACTAAGTATTATCTTCGCTTTTCAGTCTACCTTTCCCCCCAAGACTGGGATAAGGTGCGTAACATGCATCGGAAAGAAAAAGCAGTAGAAGAATATGACAAGTCGAAAAAGAAAGCCCAGCCTTAATTAGTGAGAACTCGCTTCGCAGTCAGAAAATTTACCCTAGAGCTTCACAGGACCGCGACGGATCCTCACTATGGTAAATCGTCAAGTGTAGGGTTTATCCCCTATCGCAGGTGGGCCACAACCATACCCCCTCACAACACCCCGCCATTCTCTCCTATCATGCACCTTTCTTCTCGCATCTGCCAAACTCATTTCTCTCCTGCAGACATTCCTTTACTGACTCAATCCACTTTTTCTTCAGTCTCCCAGCGTCAGTTCCCAAACACACTCACCACCTATTACATCCGCTTAAGCAACGTACTAATCATTTCATCCTTTCACATGACCAAACCATTCAACATACTTTCAATTTATTCTCTCATTTACCCCTTTCTTCACAACCACACAACTCTTATACGTTCATTAATCATTAATCAATTCTCTCAAAACATTTACTTACCCTAAGATTGTCCATCTGAAACACATTGAACTTTAAGATCTATACTTCTTATATTCCAAGACCATAGTCTCAATACTATACAATAACACAGGTAACAACATACCCTCATGCAAGACCCTAGCGCACACCAGACTTAGCCCTTTTACATTCACCAACGATTTAATTGAACCAGCTCCCTTCCTGCCATTCACAACTTTCCTTACTACACACACTGCGATCATCCGTTCCCCTTCTGGCATTCCAAAACACATAACCCTAAATATTTAACTCCGACACTGTGTTCAGCTGCTTACCATCTAACATAACTTCACACCGAGGACTGTCCTCACTCACAACCATAACCTTACTCTTATCTACGTTTACTTTCAAACCCCTCCTTTTACACACCCTGCCAAATCTCTCTACCAATCCTTCTCAAAAACTCTCTTCAGATCCGCCACAAAGAACCAAATCATTCGCACATATAATAGGTAGGGCACCTCCACTCATCTCCATTTTCTCATCATTCTAACACCATTTCCTGACACACCCACCCCACCTCTAATTCTTTCATAACCCCCATCCAGTATACAAAATTGGAATTAACGAAAGAGAACATTAACAACAAAGTTACACAACTCCTGTTCGCACTCGCATGTTTAAATACTAACCAATCACCGGTTGCGACACCATTTATTCTTTACACACGCCATTCACTATCCTCATAACATCTGTGATTCCATTACAAGAAGCCTTACCACCAACACCACTATATTATAACCACCTGCCATAAGAGCTTCCTTATTACCCATCATACGCCTCTGGTTGCAAATCCATAAAACCTAAATACAAATTAATTCTTCTTCTCTATCATTTATCATCAATCATTATGTTCAATAAAGATTTGATCCACACTCCTTACCACTCCTTAAACCCATCCTTGTCTTCACAATCAGTTCCTTCGTCACTCGGACGCACTCTTTCGAACAAATAACGGCATAATATCTTCCCTACAACACTCAATAACTTATTCCCCTAAAATTTCTACAGTTTCCCCTTATCTCCCCTTACCCTTATATAAGGGTACTATTACTGCCTCCTCCAATCCCTTTGGAACTATACCACTCCATAACGCTCATTTCATATGATGCAGCTAAAATGTGTATAAATAATCAATTTCAAAATATTGAAATTTAGGGAAAAATTTTAACATTAATTGGCCAAGTTCAAAAAATAATGTCAAAGGAAAATAAAAAAAGTTTATTAGTTTTAATATCTAGAATACATAAGTGCACCTGAAAAACATTCAAGCACTAATTCATTTCATTAAATTTCACATGTTTGAATGTTTTGCAAGGGCACTCTGCTGTTAATACTTTAATTGCCCAAAAATAATTTTTTTTTTTTTTATCTTTTGAAATTATTTGAATTTCGCCAAATTACGTTAAATTTTTTAATATTTTTTTTTGAAATTTATTATTTGTAAACATTATTTTAGTTACCTCATAAATAGTTAGTTAACCGTGATCATACCTGAAGTATACAGGCGAAATATTGGCATAATATTAAATCTCTAACTTTTTATCCTAAAATAGTCTTTAATAAATTCTCTACTGGAAATATAGAACTATTTAGAAAAATGGAAAGAACTTGCCAAAAATAGTAATAATAATAATAATGATTAAAGTGTTGACATTTCTTTTCATTGATTGTTCTCCGCTCCATTCAAAATTTGCAAAGTTGTTGATGAATTTTAGTTACTTTCGAGATGTGCCCTGACATTTTCTGCTCCACCATTTATGCCAACAATACATCTGAAAAAAATAAACTAATTAGTATTGTTTTATATAAATTTATTGCTCGCTGCTTATGTTTATATATGAAAAAGAATATGAAAAAAGGGCAAACTAACTAACCACTCATAAAATAATTTATTTTATGACTTTTTCCATACATTGTCAAAAGGGCAGAGGGACTGGGTTTCCAATGATAAATAAGATTTGTAAGTAATAAACTTTCAATTACAAAAATATTCAAGTAATTTTGCTTAACAGTGAAATTTTTAATTTAAGGAAAGAGAAAAAGATTTAAAACTAGATAATTGTTATACCATTGAAAGATAAGAATTTGATTTGACTACCTTTGAATAAATTCCAAAACTGATCTAGCAGACCCAAAATCTTCAATAATCTCAATCTGGACTTGCTTGTTGACTGCCAGCATGGCCTATATCTTTTGCATGTGTAAATAGAAGAAGTTCCTGAAAAAGAAATATTAACATAATTAAAAAATCACATAAAACAATGCGAAAATATTTAGAAAGCACATTTAAATTCTTTTGGTTTCAAAGATACATATGGAATGTAAATGCAGAAAACTTAAATAAGAAGCTTCCTATCGGGCCTCAATATCCAGTACTAAATAAAATATTGTATACCACCTGGTCGAAACCATACAAATAACCTTCCCCTGACCAATTTCCGATCTCGAGATTGAGGTTATGTGGTGAGAGTGAAATGAGATGAAGTATATATATATCAGGGTTGGCAAAAAGCCAGCTTTTTGGTCAAAAAGCCAAAAGGCCAAAAATCCATTGCTTTTTGGCTTTTGGCTTTTTGGTTTTTTGAAATTTGAAAATGCCTAAGGTTTTTTAAGTTTTATTTAAACTATGCTAGTACTAAGTCCATCATATATTAGTATATATAATTATATATAATATATTATATATATAATTATATATATTATATATATAATATATTAATATAATATACTATTAATATATAATATATATATATATATATATATATATAATATATATATATTATATATAATATATATATATATATATATATATAATATATATAATATATTATAGTATATAATATAATATTTTTATTAAACAACTACAAAAGTAAATAATGACAAAAATTGGATATACAGGTGGCCGCATATAAGCACCGAGTGCCGTCAGAGGTAAAAACATCCTTACAATTACAGATAAAGGGAAAGTTAGACTGTAACAATTGCTTTCACTTTTAATATGTGATATGATTGCTACGGATCCAAGCTCAATTTACAAAAAAATGCAATAAGAAGAAAGCAAATGAACTTGTAAAGGAAAACCCACATTTAGAAGTTGTTCCGGGTACAAGTATGGCAGAAAATGACTCAATCATTATATCAGATATATCTGGTTGTTGTTTTTCATCTTATAATTTAAATGAAGGTGAAATAACTGGAGAAACATATTCAGTTACTTCTCCCTTTGCATCTACTCCAATTAAACGTGATGTTCATCGACAAGCTTCCATGAAATCATTTGTAGCTAGGACTACTGTAAAACAAAAGGAAGAATTTGACTTGCATTTGGCAAAGTTTTTCTTTTCTTCCAATATATCATTTAATGTCATAGAAAATAAATATTTAACTCAGCTTAAAAATCTACGACTGAGGAATAAGTTAGGAAAGGAAAAGTCTGAGAAATTAGTAAAGGTCTATAGATATTTACGAACTGACATAAATAAAAAAAATGAAAATAATAATAATTTAATTTTAGGGAATTCAATTTCTCAAAAACTCCAGAGGGGAACATATAAAATTTATTTTCTTAACTTAATATTCATTATTTATAACAATACTATAATAGTCATTGTATTTTCCATGTATTATCTCCTATATTATTATTCCCTTAAAGTTTAAACTAAAGTAATGGAAAATATGTTTCTGAAAACGCCAAAAAGCAAATGTTTTTAGACTTTGGGATGTCAAAAAGCCAAAAGCTAATAGCCAAAATCCTGTGCTATTTGGCCATTTGGCTTTTTGCTGCCCAAACCCTGATTAGTATTATATATATAATCATCATATATAATATATATATAACTATATATATATAATATAATATATAATATATATAATAATAATAATATATATATTTACTATATATATATATATATATATATATATATATTATATATATATATAATATATAAATATATATATTATATATTATATAGCGTGTATATATATAATATATATATATATATTATATACTATATATATATAATATGTATATACTATATATATATAATAATATATATACTATATTCATATATATATATAGTATATATAGATATATGTGTGTGATGATGGCAGCAGATGTTATTTTCTCCCGGATGCGGATGTTGATTTTTAACATCGGCAGATGCGGATGTTTGATATATATCATATATATATATAATATATTAATATATAATATATATATATTATACTATATATATATATAGTATATATAATATAATATATATATATATATATTATATACTATATGCCTAATATATTCGAGTTTTAACTACAATGCTATTAATATAATTGTTACCAGGGTGTGGGACAGACGACCCAAACTCATAATGCACCTCCACAACCTCTTCCCCCACCTCCGCACCTTAATGAAAGAGGATTGTACAATAGGCATTAGCTACTAATACTTTTGCCACTAGTATCTTAATTCAAATATAGGAAGGTTGTACTGAGAAACTTTAATTTTTCTGCCTTTTCTGCTGAGAGTCTATTTCTCTTTATATCATATTAATTCAGCTAAGCCCACCATTACTAAATAACTCTCTTCACTTGAGCACTAGTTGGGAGGACAGGCCAAGTATTTCTTGCAAGTTTACTTAGCGTGAGGTAAACATTTTGCGAACTTTCTGCCAACTGATTATATATATTCAGCATTTGTATCTATCTGGTCATGTTTCTGGTGATGGTTTCTTCAATCGGTTCTGCACTTCCATCTTTTGGGATAATGGCGTGTTGTTTCTCATCAATACTGGACTGTAGAATTCTTCCAGTGAATCTGTTATCTGAATTTACTTGTAGAAGGTGTGGTTCTGTAGATTTCGACTTTTTTCCTTTAATGGGTGGTAATTAATAAAAATGTAGATTGAAGTTTTTCAACTTTAACACAAAGTGACCAAGTTAACAATCATCTAATATTGTGTTACAAAAGAAAACTTGGCCTTTTATAACGGGATCTAATAAGTTGCAATTAGAGTATAAAGGTCAGTTAATTTTATACATACAAAGCGGTTTTTCTTGCTCTGATTTTTATTACATCTTCATTCTTTTAAACTGTCATCATTTTGATGTGGAAGATGTCAACAATGCTTCCTTAGCGTTTGAGCATTAATTGGTATACATCGAGACAGAAGCTGTAGAGGCGCTGATTTTTTTGCATCCCTAATTCTCATGTGACTCTGCTTGACTCAAATATTATGAAACTTACATGCTGTGAGATCAGGAGTCATATCACACAAGTTGAGTCAAGTCCCATGTCTCTCATTAAAGTTTGCATTCAGATTTATCTTCAGTATTTTACATACAAAATTCTTTATCAATAATCAACAATAAATCCGCTGGCGGGAAAGCGCAGAAGCGGCATCTTTAATAATGTGCGGAATCGGCGGATGTACTGAAATCACTAATAAATATTATATATTATATTATATATATTATTATATATATATATTATATATATGGTTATATATATATATATATATATATATATATATATATTATTATAATATATAGTATATATATATATTATATATAATATATATAGTAGGAAAGTATGTGAATGGCAGGAAGGTTGGCTGGTGAAATTAAATCCTTGGCTGGATGTAAAGGGACTACAAGTCTCAGTGCGCTACGGGTATGTTGCTATACCTGTCGTTAATGTATACAGTCACTGGGACTATGGTCTGGGATAAAAGGTATAGATCTCTAATATACAATGTGTTCAGATGTACAATCTTAAGGGATGTTAGGTGTGAGAAAATTGATGAAATGAAGAATGAACGTATCTAGAGACTTGTGTGGCTGATGAGAAAGCGCGTAAATGAGAGAATAAATGAAAGTACCGTACATTGAGATGGGTCATGTGAAAAGGTTGGATGATAGTTGGTTGGTTAAGCGGAAATGATATAGTGGGAGCTGTCTGGGACTCAACCGGGCTGCGGAGACCAAAGAAAAAGCTGGATTGACAGTAGGAGAAATTCCTTGGAGGGAGAGAAATGTGAGTTTGGCAGAGGCAAGAAAAGTGCAATATTAGTGTTAAAGGAGGGTTCTTGTGAGGGGATGGGTTGTGTTCCCACCTGGCAAGATGACCCCAATTGGACAAAGATGCATAGTGAGAGTCCGTCGTGATCCCATGAAACTCTGGGTGGATTTTCTGACTGGGATGAGTTCTCACTAAAAGGTAAAAAGTAAGGCTGGAGCTTTCTTTTCGACTTGGGTCATATTCTTCTACTACATTTTGTTTCTGGAGCATTTTACGTACCTAACCCCTAGAGTGCTGTAATAATATACTATATATATAAATAATATATTATATAATATAGTATTATATATATATATAAATATATATTATAATTATATATGAATATATATAGTAATATATATATAATATATATTATAGATATATATATATATATATATATATTAAATATATATATATATATATATAAAATAATATATATATAATAATATATATATATAATATATTAATATAATATAATATATATCATATATATAAATATATATAATATATAATTATATATAATAATCATATATACTATATAATATATATATTTGTGTTGTATTGTGTGTAGTTGTGTCTATAGTGTTCATTCTATAATAATAGTATACTAACCAAAATTTAGGTCATAGAGAGTAAACTGAGATACAGTAGTAAATTCAAAACTGTCCGCACATCGCCTTTTGATATAGTAATATTAACCAATATAAATATAGTTCTTACTAATAAATTAGTATGTGTAATGTGTAAGGTGAGTGTGTGGTGTGAGCAAAAATAGTGTCGATCTCCGTGCTGATGAGCATATAATGTGTGAAGCTGTCGTGATTGTGTGTGTGTGTGTTGTGTGTATGTGTGTTCTAAATATTAATAACAATAGGCATGAAGTATAATAATAAAAAATAAAAATGTTTTAATAAATTATTTACGTTATATGTGTAAGTTCAGTGTGTGTGTGTGTTGCACTGTGATGTGTGTTCTCAAAGAATAATAACAATAGCATGCAGTAAATAACACTAAGTATGCGGCGGTCACGCGGAAATATTGCGCCTGCGGGCGGCACGCGGCGGGCGGGAACGCGGAAAATATTGCCGGCCTGCGGGCCGCTTCGCACGCGGCGGGCGGGAACCCGGAAATATTGCGCCTGCGGAGGCACGCGCGGCAGGACGCAGATGCGACGCACCAGCGTGATGCGGGTGGCAATGCCTTTGCAGGTGAGGGCTCATGCGGAGCCTGGTGGTTAGCTTTATGAATTAGGGAAAAAACTACTCCGACCAATCACAAGTAAGGAAAACATTTCCTTTTACCGGCTTAAAGGATCTTACCGATCCAGCATGTTTTCAGTTGAAAATAATTTATAAAAATAAATAATAACAAATACATTCTTGTCTATACTGGAATAACTTTTGAACCTGGACATTAGGAATTAAATATAGCCCGTCTACAAAAAGGGCTTATCTAAATTTAGGCCTAAATTTTGGCCTTAACGTAGTTATTGCACCACATTTACAGAAAAAGGTCAGTGTTGAAATATATTTTGACCTGTAATTAGGTCTAAATCGCCCCCGGGATACAAAAAAGTGATTATCCTAAAATTAGGCCTAAGTAGTTATTTCAACACATCTTACAGAGAGAGGTCAGTTTTGTATCTGTAAGGAGTGCGGGTTGTCTGTGTTTTCTCGTGATGGATTGTCAATGGACATAGATAATAATAATAATAATAATAATAATTAATAATAATATAAAGAAAATCCGAATTATTTTAAAAAAACTTTGAAATATTTTTTAGTTAACATCGAGTGAATAATATAAATGTAAGTGAAAAATTGGTTATTTTTAAATAGAAACTTAGAATGATTATAATAAATTCATGTTATGTTAGCAGAGAAGCAACTTATTTTGTGTTGTTAGTAAGCATATGACTTTCATTATTAGAAGCTTAAAATGATCTGTTTCGCCAATAAATCAGTAGTTTAATCTAATTCAGAAGCAACGTAAAGCATAGCTTGAATAGTTAAGAGGAAGCTTCTAGAACATATGTCTAAATATGACTAAACTAAATTATGACATATAATTGACATTAGTAACGAGTAAAATCAATATATCAATTAATACTCACAACATCACATTGTTTTCCTCTATATAATAGCTGTCATATTAGAGCCAAAACACTTCTTAGTAAATAAGTATAATATTAATAAAATAAACTTTATGGACTCCAGCTTTAATACAAAATATATATACACACACTTAAAAATGAAATAAATAAATAACAAAGTTTAAACTAACTAACAATTCACATCCTTATCTATCAAAAAAGAATAAATGATCTCATTTATATGTACACGATATCTAAGACTGTAACATTGCACAAGATAAATTAAAATATATTTCACGTTAAAATATATCACTCTACATCTAAGAGATATAATTAATTATAAACACATATATATATAATATTGATTAAATATTTATTATATATATATATATAAATCTGTGTTCTCAACCACTATATATCTTCTATCTCTTTTACATAATTGACTCCAACTCCCAAACATCTCTCT
>JABUQX010108219.1:0-7500 GCA_015478945.1 Trachelipus rathkii | reverse complement strand
TATTATAGTGAGTGTATAGAATATAAGCCAGTATATGATATAATAATAGTACTAAAGGTAAGAGAATAAAAGGGAATCTCTGCATAGAAATTATGGAATACGCGCTGGCTGCTTTAAATAGCTGATAAAGAAATGAATGTGACTTAAGGAGTGTTGGTGAGAAGCGACTTCCGAAGAAGCCAGCAAGTCATCCGTGGCCCCACTAATGAGATGTAGGGATAGTGAATGTGGTGTAGGGTTTGGATAAATGGTGCAAGAGAAGAATACAAAGTGATTGGGGAATAGAGGAAGTCATTAATAAAGAGTTGAAAGTGATAATTACTATGCAGGAGTAAAGTTAGAAGAAAATGAATGAGCAAGAGCTTAACTTTAAAATTACGCGGTGACTGAAAATGCATCAAGAACGGGGGCGAGATTGGATTTGCCCTGATTGATTGGATTTGGAAAGTGTGTGTACAAAAGCGTTTATGAGAGGGGATAGTTTCGAGGAGAGTATAGGAGGGAGAACAGTTACATAGTACCAGCTCTTTCAGGAAGTAAGAAGATAAAGGTAAAGGAAGGAATAGTATAAGGGGAATATAGTTTCATTAAGCCCTGTAAAGTATAGCAAGAATATATTTACTGAATATTTTGGTCGAAAGAAATGCGTCGCCTGACCTTGAAGGACTGACTGTGTAGTAGAAACAAGTGCGCGTTTTGAAGTGCGTCAGATGTGGTGGGATCAATTAATCTTAATTACATTGAAACAAATGATTGAGAAAATGAGGGAGAGAAAAATAAATTGTATTTAGGTTTAATGGATTTGCAAAACAGGCGTATGATATGAATAAAATCAATAGTATGTATGACGATAGTGAAGAAAGCGTGTAAGAATAAATGGAGGATGGAAAGTGATTGTTTTATGTTGGAATAGCGAGTGAAAGGCAAGTGGATTGTAGCATATGCCTTTCCTCTGCCTTGGTTATTTCAAATTTGTGTAGGGTGTATGGATGGGGATTATGAAAAGAATTACACGGTCGGGAGTGGCAGGGGGATTGGTTAGTCCGGTCTTGTTTAAATGTTTTTAATTGTGTGTTTAGAAAAGAGAGATGGAGTAAGTGGAAAAGAAAGGAGTGGAGGGTGCTCTATATATATAATGCGGATGATTTGGTTTTGTGTGGCGAAAATCTGAGAGAATGTGTAGAGAGATTAAGAGGAAAAAGGTTAGAGAGATATATATAAACAAGAAAAAAAAGGAAATGTAGTGTAATAAGATGCTTTGAAGTTAAACGGTAGTATAAGAGTAAGTCTCATAATGATAGTGTTATAGTGAGTGAGTGAAATAGGAGACCTCAGGAATGTATGAAGTTTCATGTATTACAAGTTGAAGTGTTGAGCCAGGCTGGAACTGAGCATCAGTGTGTGAATGAGCATGGATTAAAAAGTAATATAGCCACCTAAACTCCATTGTATGAGACATGATCCTCAAAAGGTAACGTGCATAGAATCTCAGCAAAAGTCTCAAGTCACCACTCACTCCAGCTCAGAAACAAGTTACATAGACTGCATGAGGTCAAGAAGTCTGGCTGGCCTAGCAATTGATAAACTCTGCTTGGGTAGGATGTGTAAAGGGAATAAGTCTTGCTAACAGGCAGTCTAATACGTAACTTGAGAACAATTTTTCAACAATCCCATTCTAAAACAAGAGGATGAATAAATAGTGAAAAATAATTAACTAATTACACAATCCATCCTTAATGTACATCACTAAAGAATATACCGATAATTAAGTCAAGTCAAAAGCTAAAAAGTAACAGAAACTTCTATAACGGCACTTCGTTACTTCTCCTTTCAAAGAAACTAGGATAATAACGATAAACTTAGTGCCAAACTACTCATATTTCGTAGTAATGGTAAAAGAGAAAAGTAAACTAGAGTAACGCGAGAACTACTATTTTTGAGAATAAACGAATGGACCACCTGTACTGGAATAATATAAGAGATGATATGTGAAAATAAATAGAGCATAATAGTGATATAATGTGACTGAAATAATATATAGGATAACATGAGGATATATAAGCCTATATAAAGTAGAGTGAAAAATATATGATAATATAGATGTATATAGAGATATGAATATTATAGTATATAGTATATATAGAAAAATCAATGAGTTAATAATAAAATAATAATGTTAATAGAGAATAAGATATATATATAAGATAAACTTAATATAGTATATTATAATATAATATTAGAGTCCTATAATAGATGAGATATTAATTATAGGTTGTACCCCCTAGAGACCAATATAATATAATATACCATATGTGAGGAAACAAGTTTGTGTATCTTAATAAACATGGCTGATACTATATAGTGGAATCAAGTGCTATCACGTCACAAATGCAATGTGTAATGATAATAAAACATGTGAAACAGAAGGCATTACCATAAAGTCATAGTGCATAATACACATGTGTACGAGCAAACAGAAGGTACACACACAACAGCCGTTACAACAACACATTACAAAATAGACGAGCGAGACCAACACACACATCCTGTATAGAGAAAGGTAAGACAAACTTGCAGTAAATCCCAAGAATATTGTATTATGAGATGCGTGTAAATTGGAAAATGTAAAGCAAGTACAAATAACCCACATGATCATGACGATTGTAGGTTTTATATGGCTTTATAATAACAAGTTGATGACGCATCAACATACAATTAAGAGAGGGTGATTAGAAAGATATATTAGAGTGAATGGAGTAACTGATCCACTTTATCTCATATCCGGACAGCAATCTGCTCAATAGTGACTAACAAACCCAAGAAAAGAACTGCATTTCTCCGATAAAACAGGATAATGACAATATTCTGACCGTTAGAGATAGTGGATAAGAAGGTTTAAATATGGAGCTATCAAAATTGATTAATACAAATATTTAAGTTATCTCAGTATCATTATATTCTTCAAGATCAGCATCAATATTAAGTTTTTTCAAAGAGAAATTTAAAATATTCAATTGAAGAACGTTTTATATAATTCTTCGCTATACACAAACTTTATAAATCTTAATTATGATAAATACATCAAATAAATATTACGCTCCACAGAACTTAGGCATTAATTAAACATAATATGACGAACTAAAATAATAGATTCATGATGAATTGATTCAGTTTGCTAGTGTGTTTGCATTCTTATGATATATATAGAAAGAAAATTATATTAGTGATTACTAAGTACTTGTACTACTATTATTATATAAGTAATGATTAATGGAATCTATCTGAGATTTTTTTACATGCATAACCTCCTTTGAAAAATATGAATAAAAAAAACCTTATGTAAAAGAATATACACCGTATAATAACAACTCTCTGCTATCGGCTGACAGGATGCATGCTTTAATTAACCCGTGTAAAGATTAATGAAACATATACAAATATTCATGTTCTGCGACTATCCAAATAGGGTTTCTGAAAACATTTTGCACATATGATGGGTTATTCATAATTAAATATTATAGTATAGTATAATTAAATATAGGTCCTATTGATATATCAAGACAGATTCATCTTTACAGCCACTTCAGCTATGGAAAAGGCCGCTTAATAGATAAAATAGGTATTATATTATAAAATATAATAAATGTGTATATTTTAAGTTATAAATAATAGGTGTCTAAACTTTACGGTAAATTTTCACGTAATAAATTATCAAAGTGATTATGTAAACCTAGACGTCTGTAAAGAAAGTAAATGAGTTAAGTGTGTGGATAGAGGATACGAGCGTAAGGAGTCACATTGAGAAAATTGGCTTTGTGTGTCATTTGTGGAATAGAGGGGTGTGGATTTGATATGAATGGATGTAGTCGGTATGGTTTAAAGCTGGTTCTAACCCATCTCTTTACAGACATAAACTATGACAAGATTGTGGATTATGAATTATATATATAATTTTTTATTTTAAAAACTTCTTCAACTTTTATCGTTTGCAGCGAAAGTATTATATATACATATTGTTATGTCATGTGTCATAGATAGAAGAATAAAAATCCTGTAAAGCAAGTCGTTTAAACTTAAAACCAGCTAAGAGAAAAGTTCGTTTCAGATAAGAAAGCCCGTTAGAAGAAAAAAAATCGAAACAGGGAGGAAGTAGAAGTGGGCGTAAGGCGTCTACATCAAATACCTTCTTTAAGTGGACCGGCAACGAGCAACACTACAAAGAAAACTAAACATGAAATCCTCTACTACATTAATTGTGAGACCCGCCCGGTAAGAAGAACACCCTCTAAAGGGGAAGATCCAATATTTGGTTCGGGCTGAGCCCAATTTTCCTCCCCTACAAAAATGGACATAAAATTCGTACTTTTCAGCCAGAGGTTTCTGAACATTAATCAAAACATCTCGGCCAAGCCACTGCTAGCTTTTTTTGCCCTATTAAACGATGTTTTTAGAGTATTTTTCTGTGTGAAATATGTATAGATCATTCTTTTTAGAATTTTACAATTTTTTCAAAACTCATGTTTTTGAACATTTTTAGTACCAGTTATCATTTTGCAATGAATACTGGTTCGGAGGGAATGCTTCAGCCTTAAAATATGCATAGATGGGGTTCATCACTAACCAAACGTCACGAACTACCTTTTTGATTTGTTTGGGTTTTTGTGGCTCAGCAATGTCCAATGTTCGGAAAACTCACTTATTGTTTTTGAAATGAAAAATTAACGATACTCTTTTTTCTGTTCGGAAGGGCGAAGTGTGGATGAAATGTTTCAGTAGCGACACTATGTAGTCGGGAAAGATGCACATTTATTACTAGATAACTCTTTGTACATATGCAGTAGTTTTGTATTTGTTCTTGGAACAAATTTTTATTTTTAAAAAAAAAAAAAAAAAAAAAAAAAAAAAAAAAAAAACATTTTGGAAATTTTTTAAAAATTTTCTTTTGACTATATAAAAAAGTTATCTAAGTATGAAAGATGTATCTTGCCCGACTATACAAGCCCTGAAAATTTGATGTTGAAATCGGTATTTGAGTAGAAAAAACATATCAATATTTCACTTTCAAAAATTTGAATTTTTGCGTACCATTGATATGAATATTGAGATTTTTTTTCTACTTATCGATCAAACATCAAATTTGTCGAGGAATTGTAAAAGCAGGGCAAGATGACATTTTTTTACTTAGATAATGTATTTGTATGGTCAAAAGAAATTTTTGTAAAATTTCCCAAATTTTTTTTGGGGAAAATTTGTTCCAGGAACAAATCCAAAACTACTGTATATACAAAAAACTATCTAAGATAAAAGTATGCATCTCCCCCGACTACATATTCCCTGAAAATTTATCCACTTCGCACAAACAGAGAAAATGATAATCTGTTAGGAATTTTTTCATTTCAAAAACCTTCTAAAAGTCGGGTTTTGAAATTGGGACATGCGGCTGAGCAGCCCAAAAACTCACAAAAAAAACTCATATCACTTTTACTTTGGGACTTTTGTAGGTAATGAACCCATCTATGCATATTTCAAGTTTGAGATCATTTCGAAAAAAAATTCTGGAAGTTGATAGTAAAACCGTGTCAAAAAATCATGGGGAGTTGCGAGAAAAGTTGAAAATTTCCATGGAACCAGGAATGACTAGGGACACAGAAAACACTTCTAAACGACAGACTTTTTTAAGAAGGGCAAAACCATAAGCCTACAGTTTGGTGTTTTATATGATCAAAATCGGTATCTGAAAATTTCCAATTTTATGTTCATTTTTAGGGGAGGGGGAAATTGGGCTCAGCCTGAACCAAATATTGGATCTTGTCCTTTTTTAAAAGATGCCTTCAGACAACTAGCAACAAATTACATAAGGTTCCAACAACAAGTAACAAAGGGCCGTTACCAAGATGAAAAGGGCGTAAAAATAAACACGTCACAACGCGCTCATAATTCCCATTCAGTACACATGCTCAGTTTTGACAGCGACTATTTCCGTCAAATCAGACTAAGTACAATTTAAAGATGTATAATAAAGAGAAACTTTCAAAAGCAACATGCAGATCCATCGGTGAAGGACTGGAACAACCAGTCACAAACTTTAATCCCCGCACATTATGATTTAACTGTATATTTTACGTCGACAACGGTACAAGTATTAATAAGCTACTCTCACTATGGAGCCAGGACTCACAGATTTCACAAATCTTCAAATAATAAACTTCCACTTCACATACTGAGCTCTCTGGTTGAAATTAAAGAAAAGTGAATTCCCAATCCATGTATAGGGTTTACGGCTAAATCAATTGGGAACCTTATGAGTCAAAGTATACCTGCTGCTACTATATATGGATGGATAACCTGAAGAAAGGATTCGGTAGTTTGTTTAAATCAATTGGAGCACGCACACAACTGTTATTGATGACTATAGTATAACAGTAGTAAATATATATATATATATATATATACATATCCAATGACTGATAAAGTAGTACATATATGCGGAGGCCGATAAATATAATTAAAATATGATTAGCTATATAGCTCCATAGGCCTATAATAAAGTCTATATAGTGAAAATATATCAGTGGGCGTGGCCAAGAGAAGTCCAGTGTATGAATATATTGCATCGGAGATTGATTGAAAGCTCACCAGATGAAGACTAAAGAAATCTAACCATCATCCGTTTCTGAGTTCAAATTTTATTATTATGGCGATAGTTGCTTAAGGTAGAAGTGTTATATAATATGTATAGTGTATATATTATATATATATATATATAGATATAAGTATATATATTATATTATATATATATATAATATATATATATATATATTATATATGAGTGGTACACCCTTTTCATCATAGGGTGAATGAGCTCATGCTTCAATGTAGTATGTTTGCAAGTACGATAAGTAGCAAGTACAAGTACTCTGGAATTGTTCAAGTACAAGTACTCGAGAATTTGTTCAAGTACTGCTCAGTACAAGTACATGGTATCAAATACAAGTACAATTACTTTATGAAAACTTGCATTATATATATATATATTATATATATATATAATATATAATATATATATATATATGTGTTGTGTGGTGTGTATATTGTGGGTGTGGGGTTAGTGAGAGGGTAAGTGTATTAATAGTGATATTATAATGTTAGTGTTCCTAATAGTGAGTGAATGATGAGTTTAATAGTGCTTATAAAGTTGAGTTTAATAAAATATACACAAAATATATTCAAATCTTCATTAGTAGGAATGAACTAAATAAATGTAATATTATTGATTAATTATTATATAACTACCTAAATCGTATTATCCTCATACTCATTATTATCCATAGGTGATAGAGTACACCCTATTAGGGCTTATTTCTCATGATGTAGTATATATAGTTTTTCAGAGGAGGCTAGGTAATAGATAAAAGGTCATATTGAA
Organism: Trachelipus rathkii; assembly: GCA_015478945.1. Lineage (NCBI taxonomy): Eukaryota > Metazoa > Arthropoda > Malacostraca > Isopoda > Trachelipodidae > Trachelipus > Trachelipus rathkii. The sequence goes on along the minus strand of JABUQX010108219.1, from coordinate 74 downwards.
ATATACAAAAGGGCACTCAAGTGGCTAACTTAGTATAGGTACTAATATCATTGGTAACTTATATGGTAAACTTC
>JABUQX010108218.1:0-13352 GCA_015478945.1 Trachelipus rathkii | reverse complement strand
GAAAAAAAACAACTGGGCTTTGAAAATGGTGAGGGAAATCTTTTATTGTTTTGGTCACATCGTACTGTCGGGTAAGAACCCGAAGACTTGAAATTGCGGTGGAGGCTCTGGACACCCTAGAAAAGGAATCAAAAATTCGGGAAATTTCAATTTTCGATAAGGATATAAACCCGGAATCTAGGAATTCCAAATTCCCGAATTTCCAGCATTTTCAGATTCTACCAACAATTGGAATCCTGAAATTTTGCGAATCCCTGGAATCTAAGAATCACGAAGTTCTTACAAGCTTTTTTACGGTACTATTCAGAAAACAAACATGATTAGAGACACATATCATATTGCTAACGAGATAGCTCGACAGCCACCGGGCGGATCCATGATAGGACACCTTGTTTTGATTCATAATGGGCTTCTGGAATAATAATAAAAATTCTATATATTCGGTTCAAAATCTGAATCATATTTTCTCCAGAAGCTCTGCTTTTCTCACTGATAAAAGATCATCAATTTCCGCCTCTGGACGTGATCCTTGTGTTTTCTTCCTTTTGCAGTCGTTTAATCTTTTTGATTCTTCGTTCTGTAATAACTGATTTTCACCCTCATCTCTTCACAAGCAGCAGATCCGAGCGAATGTCAGGTAGAAGACAATCGCAAATTTCTGAACATCGGAATCGATGAAAACGCAATAAACTCAAGATCGGGGACCAAAACGATAGGCAATGAGGGAACAAGTATTTTGGGCAGTTTCTCGAATGGTTCCTTCTTGAGAGAGTACGCATCTTGAGCACTTGAAACTTTGTGTACTTGGCAAAAACGTACTGAAATGCCGCTTGCAACTTCCCTCTTTGCGACTATCAACTGGAACTATTAAATGATAAGTAATGGCGGCGTTTAGATAGGTGAACTACCCGATTCCTAATGAAGAACAGTTTGGACTTCACAAAGTCTTTTTTCTGATGAAACAGTCTCCGATTCGATAGCAAGGAAGGTGATCGGGCAGTCATGACAAGATTCGAAAAGCTAGGTGCATTGTGGATGTACTGAAAGAAAATTATCAGTAATTAGATCGTTTTTCTTACGGAAAGACTTACCCAGGAAGTTGGAGTCTATCAACGATCAATCCTCCCTGATTTACAAAGAAATAAGAGAAGACAGTGGATAAACCTCCGGTAGCAAAACTGGACAAGTGAAGTAAGGAGGCCTCTGAGAAGGCGATGTGCGAGAGAGCACATCAGAGCACATTCTCCGTAATGAATATTCATGTGTTTCCATCTCTCATCAGATCCTTCTTCTTCTATCTGATTCCACTATCCTAGTGTCCTTTTCTCTTTACTGGATGACTCTCGCTGATTTTGTTACTTCTACTTTTAAAGCTATTATAAACTCGTTTAATGGCTCTCGTGCTCTTTCAATCGTCCAAATAGATTCGAAACCGTTGACGATCGGGAATGACGCTGTACAGATAAGCTTATAATTCCCCATTTATTCAGTGATTGTTTACACAGGGATGTTCGGATGGCCGTTTGAGAATTTCTGAATTTTTCGGAATGTCGGAATCCAATTTAAAAAAATGTCGCGAATCCTTAGTATTTATGTCTCTACTTGAAAGTCTGGAATTTTTGAAAACTTCGAAATTTCAAAAATCGCAGAATTTTTGGATTCTATCCAAATTCCGAATTTTTAAAAATTGGGGAAATTCCGGAGTCTGAAATGCTCGAAAATCGTTTTCAACAAAACTCAATCTTTCGGATTATCGGGCATCAGTTTCTACCTTTAATTTGAGTTTTAACTGATGGAAAGATCCGAATTCTGAGGATAACAAAAGGTGAATATTTTGGGAATTCCGAAATTATGAATTTTTAAAAATCAGAGATATAGAGATAATTGACAATCATCATAGGAAATTTCGAATACTATACGACATCTCATCCATTACATACGTAGCCAGCAAGATTTTCTCGAGATCGCTCTCACAACAGCCCGAGTTGCAACATTGATTGTATCGTAAGGCAGATGTGATCTTGTGAAACTTCTGGCAACCACGAACAAGTTCCAATCCAGACTGTGTCCAACATCGTGATAGATTCCATCACAGACCTGATTCGGATCTCTTATGACGCCGGAATTTCAACCGCTCGAGGCAACAACTTTAAACATGTTCTCTCAGTTTCTTCTCTTGCATCCACTTCAATGAAGCTTTTCACGGCCATCTTCTACACAGTCCAAACGGGTTGTGAACTCCTCATCCTCCATACTCGAGTTGAAACTTTCAATCTCTAACTGTTTGGTGATTTTTCGAATCAGACCATGATTCTATCCTGTTTTCGCCTCTCGTCATAATCTTGATTGCTTGCATTATTACGTGTACACGACATTGAAGTAGTTCTTGATCAGAGTTTTATCACACGAACGCATTCGGATCAGCGAGATTTCTTTCTGGCGGCAATGCTCTGGAAAGGATTCAACTAGGGTTGAGGCGGACAGGGAATGTTTCGGGATGGAATACCAGTAAAACGTGCATTAGAAGTGCTGCTCGAAAAAGGGCCCTCCGAGAGGAGTTTGGAAAATAGAAGGCCCCGTTTCAAATATGTAGTTCGAATTTAAGACCATTTCGGTACGTTTTTCAGTAAAGATACTTGCCAAAAATTCCACAGTTTCAGAGAACTTGTTGAACTCTATTTTTGCTCAAAAAATTGCTCAAATTTTGGATAAAATGCAAGAAAGATTTTTCCGTAGAATGTTTCAACGAGAAATTCACTTAATTTTTTCGCTGAAAATGTTCGGAAATAAGTTGACCGGAAAAAATGGAATGACCCCCTCTATTCGGAAGGGCCCCTGTAATAGAAGGGACCTCCGGAGGTATCCTGGAACAAATAAAGGGCCGGCCTTGTAATACAGGTTTTACCGTATTTCGAATTATCTTTAGGAATAAGAAGATTCTTGGATTACGATATGTCGCGAAAATTGCTTGCGGGCAGAACTACTTCCAGCTTTTTATGCATATTCGAAACTCTTTTTTGCAAACTAGCGGCGTTTTTGTGATGGGAAAACTGTTCTACTTCAAATTTGAATTTTACAAATGGGGCAATTGGAACATTTTGAAAAGAATAGGCAAAATCCTGAATTCCGATATTCCGAAATTTTTTGAAATCGGAAAATATTTTCAAATTTCCGAATTCAGATAATTTAAGGATCGAAGATAACTATTTCAACTCGATATAGTTTCAAATTGAATATTTGGAAATTCGGGCATCTAAAAAATCCCAAAATTCGACCAATCCGAAATTTCAGAAAACGGAATTTTCGGCAATAATTACCGACCGATAGCCATGTTTTTGACTCTGCTGTATAAATCTGATTTCGAGATAACGGTTTCTATGTATGGCAACTATGGGAGCCACACATCTTTGTTAATTAGGAACCTCTGAAATATAAATTTTTTTGTATTTTTTTTTCGAATTCTCTCAATGTTCTTACATGTTCGATTTCACATACGGACGAGATCTTTCTCTTCAATTGCTTCTGAGATAAGCAATTTTCGAAGTCTTTCTGTTCAAATAGATTCCGTTGCTAGCATTCCATGCTATCTCCGATGGATATGGTAGCTATCATAGAAGAAGTTGAGAGGAGTGACGATGAGACACGGAGAGAGTCGTTGCATTTCCGAGAACGGAGACGCCTAACTTCCGATTTTGAATAACTAGATTTTATAAAGAAGGGTCTTATTAAACTCAGTTGGAAACTCATGCAGGGAGTTTTATCGATATTTTCGGAGTCGGTACATTTTCGAAAAATCGCGAATGTTGGTTTGCAGGAACATCATTGACGGTGTATGACCTATTAAGTTGATCATATACATTAATGGCAACGAGACTAACGTAACCTTGTAATTAGAAAGGGCGGCCCTTCTATTGTTCGAAGCTACTCCGGATGCCCTTTCTTATTTTCCAGCCACTTTCAAAGGGATTTTTTATATAGAATTTCGGCGCATTTCGATAATCAGATTAATTTCCACCAGCACTTGAGCTTGTTTTTGGAGTAAAAATTGTCTAGAATTTCCAGAATGTGTTTTTCGTTAAAAAATGTACGAACGGCTAAATTCTTGAAAAACCCCATTTCGGAGGGGGTCTTACTAATCAGGTCTTAGGGTAATGCATTACATACTTTTTGCCGATATGTCTTTCATGTTAGCAATCGCAATTCATGAAATCCCATGATGCAGGTTAGAATAAGAGCGAACGAACGTCTTCTCTTCCTCGTGCTCATGAACGATTTTCTAAAAATGATCAGTCTGAATTGGAATTCGAAATAACTCATACCATCACGAGGAATTCCTCGTGGTTTTGTTTCTTGTTGACTTGGAAAGCGAGAATTTCTGGCAAGAACGACTGGTCATTCTGACGGTGTAGTTTGCCGTGTTAGTGATCAAAAGAACGCCAGACGCAGACCGAAACTGAGCAACAGTAAACACCACGGAGGGCCACCAGCGCTTATTGAATGCTAACTTCATGCTCCAGTTTCTGGAAGCGAACACTAATAAAAAGATATGGGAAACAGTTATAGAGAAAATCGAGTGGAAGCGAAAACCAAATTGAGAAAATCAAATTTAATAATAGCTCTGGAACAAACATTTTTATAGAAAACAATAATTACAGAAAAGAAACAAAGACATAAAGCTAGGTCCCGTAAATTTTATAATATCGATTGCTTCTTCGATCCCGTTACTCCCAGAAGATCAGTCACTTGTCCACTTCTCTCATCGGGCCACCATCCACGATTGTCGTTTATGGAATTTTTGGCTAGAAAAAGGAAATTTAGAAAATTTGGGGTTTGATTTTTTTTGTTTTTTGTTAGCAAATTTTAATTTCTATGAATGTTTTAGGAGGTTTTTTGAATCCAAACATTTTACATTTCACTGATTTTTTTTGGGAGGTTTCCTTTAACGAAAGGTAAGTTTTAAAATGAGAAATCGGTCTTTCTCGGTCAAAATTGTTTTTTTTCTAAATTCGGAAACTTTTCGAGCTCTATTTTGGAATTTTTCGGAGATCCGAAATTTCGAAAAAAGATGCGGAAATAGCTAAAACAGTTGTTCAACAAATCAACCTTTGGCTGCGACCTTCTGATTTCTTTTGGCAACGATACAATTTGTGACGTCCGTTTTCTCCAATTTCAGCAGCCTACACAGATATAGCATTGTTCCATACAATGCTCTGAAAGGTGAATTACATGGCCTGAACAACTTTGTGTTGTTGTTTCCTATGGATCCGAGAATCCCCTAGGACTCAGTTACTGGTTACATCACCCGTTTCCATACAACGCCTCTTCGCAACGATGCTCTCTTTCACTTTTGCTTTTCTCCCACCGACAATTATCCCAGAATAACGATCGTTTGATTATCGTGTCTCTCCCTATCGAATAGTGGAATATATTATGCTTGGCTGAGGAAAAAAAAAGGTTAGAGAGTATTTTTTTCGCAGTCTGAATCCGGTAGCGATATCGAAGCGGAGGCCTAAATAGACAGGCATAGGTTGGAGAACACAGACACTTTTTTTCTTGCGTTCAACTTTTTTTTCTCAAACAAGGATAATTACAGTAAAAACTGTAATAGAAGCCCCCCCCCCCCAACGGCCCACTTTTATCTCGATCATTTTGCTTCTTTGCAGAATATCACAAATGTATCAACTGGTAAGGATGTTTGTGAGATTATGATCTAACCATTTGATCAGTTGTACTTTTTGATATCTTTTAAAGAATCGAGATAATTATCTCGGGTTGTTCCGTTATAGGTTTTACGAGTCGGTTCGGTTAGAAAACAACTTACCCACCTGAGCCTTCGGTAGGGCTCTGCTATCATAGCGGAAATTTTTTCTGCCCTATTCGGAACTGTTTTTCCGTTTCCCTCGATATCATCGTCGAGTGATGATTTTTAGATCTGAAAGAGCCCTTACAATAGATGACGTCATTCTACATAACAAACTCCCGATTTGTTGACTTCAAAGTATGCTCCATAAGTGTTAAGCATGTGCGTTACGAATCCGTTCTTCTGTGGACAGACGATATCGTAGACTTTCCAAGGGTTCTGCTTCGATTCGGTTTTATCGACAGCAGGGGATGAATCTGGCTTGAATGAGGAACATGTCTGGATGGTAACCTATTATGGGTACAGAACTAGAAACCTAGTTCGTCTTGTGCGATGTTGAAGAACTATTGTGGTAGAACAGCATAGACGTGGGCCATCGCTTGTACTGCGCAGTTCAGTCGAATCGATAGGGAAAGTAGAAAGAAGTTTCGCCATTAGAAAGAGGTACGTCAAAATGTACATCCGCAAAGTATGCAAGCTGTCCATCTGGTCATCAATCGCCATCAGATCAGTGGCTGGAAAAATTGAGTCTTGTAGACGCTTGAGAGCATAAAGTACCTTAGGTTTCTTGGTTTTTGATCCTGGAGCTGGGCGTTGACACAGTCTAAGTATCCGGAAATCAGTGTACGCGCTGGTATTTTAGCTCGGAAGGTATCAATCGGCGGATGAGACTAGCATCATTGACAAAATCACAAGAAACAATTAATGCATCTCTCCTGAAAACTCAATTTAATTTACCATTGTTTAAAAAAGTTTTATGTAATTTTAGAATGATGATGCCTTCAATAAATCCGCGGTTCCATTTCCTCTTGATTAATTTTGATGTACTCAATACCGCTGATACTTTTCCAAAAGCTTCGCTTCTTGACTTCCTTCTCCAAAACTGTTGGAAATTTCGCAAACGAATGAACTACAACGTGACCATCTATAAACATCTTTTTAGATTTAAAAATCTCACTTTCCCACTCTAAAATCGAGGAAAGTGGTATAAAAAGAACACGGGATCACTTACGTCAGTAAGCACGGCTTTTCATGCAACTATCATGTAGAACTCAGGCATACGGTTCACCGCCAGACACATACGAAGAACTCCTTGCATTTCATGGCATTCTGAAAAGAACAATATTCATTGGTTAAGTAGAGGTTACACGTTTTCCTCATTAAACAAGGTTTTAAATAGGTTTTCGGTTCATTTGATATTACAGATTGTTAAAGCCATTACAACTTTTTAGACGTAAGTTTGAAAGAAATTGTTGGGGATCATCTTCGAAAAAAAAAACTTCTGCCTTATAAAAGAAAACAGGTGTTTTTTTTTTTTTCAAGAGTGGTGGTTATCTAGAGATACTTTAACTGAGGTTCTTTAGCGACGGCGAAGTCGCGAAATCGTGGACCATTGGACGTCTTCAGAAACGGTTAATTTGAAAAAAAAGATTATGAATTTTTAATTTTAACAACACATTTTGAAGGGGCTTCTATTACGGGGTTCCTTGTAATACTTTTTTACACCTACACTAATTAACTAAACCATATCCAATGTGCAGCATTCATAAATTGAAAAAAAAAATTAAAAGATACATCTATTGATGTGGTGAAAGAAGGGATTGAAAATAGATTTTGGGAACTGTTATTTGTTACAATGTGCTAGTTTCCTTTAAAAAAAAAAACACCAACTTCTCATAATTGGGTCCCACTGAAAGTTTTGACCGTTTAGATCACATGATGTCATTCTCTAGAGAGAAGAGCCTTTCCACAGCAGCAGAGGATGGGATTGGTGTGCTATATTTTATGAAAAAGTTGATAAAGATATGCTCCCCCATCAAGTCAGAGTCGACCATCCATTCTTTTCCGTTGATATCCAGCTAGTGTCGACAAGTCTTCTCTTGGCCTTCTGTTTATGGCTGATGCCTCTACCACTGACCATTCAGCCATCGAACAGGATGTTAGGCATGTTGCTGTCCCTAGAGTTGGTGTTGCTCACGACATTATAGTTCCCTATATTCCTTATTGCACTTTTGACTTAGTCCTCTATAGCCGTCTTTACAGAGAGAATTTTGCAGTTGTCGAATCTAGGCAGCCCCTGAAGTTGGAACTTTGGATTATAGGCAGCTCCCAGCTGACAGTCTCGGTTGTCTAGGTAGCGATTGAAGCGTGTGGTGATAGATGTTACCAGAGCGTCAACCATTGGCTTGCAGACAGTCAATTTGCTCATCATTTTTCAGAGATTCAAAATATTGATGACGTAAAAGAATTTATTAAAGTCTACCTTAGTATCATTTACTTCCAGGGTAGCGTTCAGGGCGACAATAAAGTCGTACAAAGCGTTCCACCTTGTTTTGCAATGGGCCACCAGTCTTCTGTCTAGCACCTTCTCGATAGCATCACCAATCTTGGGACTCCTTCCATGGACATAGAATGTTCCCTGAACTTTGCCGTGGGATTTCTCATTGAGAGCTTTGAAGGAAGCGGTATCAGGGCCAGTCATCGTATGGAGATTTGTGTCCAAATCCATGGATGCCTCCCATTGTGGTTGGGTAAATTAAAGGTGTGAGCTGCACACCACATGTGGAGTGGTAAACTGGTGCATCCATGTTCCTTATCAAGGAGTTTACCGATGGTTACAATATTGATGACGTTTTCTTTTACAACCGTGTCGTTCTCGTCGTCACTGTCAATAACAGGTAGTTTTGGAACATAAACACCTCCGAGGTCAGGCAAAAGCTTCTCATGACCCCGTGTATTGTGAGAAAACCTTTACAAAGTTGGATCCGTTGTCGGTTGTTGTTCTGGCTACTTTGTCTTGAATATTAAAGTGGTCATGGACTTTGATCATGTTCTTCATTATGACATCATAAGTGTGGCAACCAGTCAGACGTGTATAATTGAGGACAGCATGCTTTCTTGCCCTGGTGGTTGGGTCAATCCAGTGAGCTGTCATGCCGAGGAAAGATCTAAAAAAGCAAGAGTTCAATCAAGGTTGTTTGATTTAAGCCAACATGGTTTTTTAGTTTAAACCAACTAAAATAACCATTGTTATTTTTTGTTTTTTGTTTTTTTTGCTTTTCAAATAAAAAAGTAATTAAAAAGTACTCTAAAAGAAAGCATATAGCTAATACATCCTATTTAAATATTTTGCTAGCAAGTAAATGGGAGCAAAACATGTTCCAGACTTTACCAGTAGAGTACCCGTAAGATTGAACATAGCAGTTAAGTCTGGGTCATAAAGTTGAGCGGAGAATGGATGAGACTGAAATACGAGTTGTAGGAACTCTCCTCAACGATGAGGTACATGACTGGAAAATACAAAAACACAATGTCAATTGTAATAACAATAGAATAAGGAGAGTTATTCAACAGTTCGACGGCTAGATAGATTGGAGAGAGTTAGTTAGAGTAGGAGAGTTAAGGAGTCGACAAGCCCTAGACACACTTTATCAAGGAGAGCAATATGCGAGGAACCACCCCAGATATGTGATTCATACTCTATAGAAGGGCGAGCAACGCCCTTATGTAGGGCTAGGAACTGGGATGGTGAAAAGAAGTTCCGAAGGTTCCTCGGAACACCCAATTTCCTAGACTCTTAAGTTCGCGAGAAAAGAAAATATCAAGAATAATAAGAACAGAAGAAGGTTAAAGTTGTGTTTTCAAAGAAGATATTTTTGTATGAATGATTATGTCAAGTAGGTAAATGAGGAAGCTGAGTTATTGAGGCATTGAAAACAATCATTTTTTTCTATAACACAAAAATAGGTATCATAAATATCAGAAGTTTTGTTGCTTCAAGGCTAACCTCCTGGTATCATTTATTTGCTGTTGAATGAGTCGTCTTTCAAATTGGAAGGAATAATGAGGAGTGCTGGAGTTATCAGCCTAAGAGTGGAGGGAAGAAACGGTAACAAATAGTTTATTGATGCAAAATAAAAATAAAACAAAAAGAGCGTTGGGGATAGAAAAGAATTTTGAGAAACACCACTATGGATAGATTTAAAGGATAAATGGTGGCTATCTACGATAACAGCCATATAACGACTGGAACTAAAGTCAAGGAAAGGTTAGAGAGAAAAAGATAAATACCAAAACTGGGAAGCTTAGATTATACCTTTGTGTCAGAGTTTAACGAAAAATTTCTATATGTCTAGGGCCACAGAAGAAGATTCACCGAAATGAGGAAGAGCAGAGAAACCAAGAGTCGAGAGAAAGGAAAGAAGATCACCAGTCAAATGGCCCTTACAGAAGCCATACTTGCCAAATCAGAGATATCAGATTCAGAAGCTCAATTAAAAATCAGTTTTCTCATTATCTTCCCTGTTAGAATGGAATATCGCAACTAGATGTACATCAGAGAGTTAGAGCTGATTAGGACTCATACGGACGATTGCGTGGGTAATGTTTGTGGAGTCCGGCCTTCTATCTGCATCATGCTGAATGTAATGCTCCATATTCAATATGAGGTTAAACGTTGATAAGTTTTACTAGCTCAGTAGACCTGCATCATCGGGCAGCTCAGCAGTATAAGTTCCTTCCATCGTGTAGCTCACTGGCAGCGTAGATAACTCACCCGACTCTCTCGCACTTAGTTTAAGTCTCATTAGAATGCTATATATACAATAACTCTACTAGATAATAAAAAGCTCTTACATGACTAGTTGTTATTAGGCGAAAACAGGACGATAATGTGCCTCTAATTCCGCTCGGTAGGACGCTTACATGTGAGAATCCTGGTGTGACCGGGCACCCCTTCTCTCTCTCCGGGTGATCACTTATGCAGCTGCAGAATGATTTAGAGATGCAAACATGTTTCTGGGCTTTAACAAGAAGTTAAGACGGAGGCAAGAGATGTGATTACTGAGCATTAGAAATAACAAAAGAGCCGAGGAGGGATAATGAATGCATGGTTGAAGTATGACATTTAAATTGCCAAAATGTTAGGAAGAATGGAGGTAGAGAAGAACTAGAAAGATTGCTATGAAATTTCTACGAAGAAAAGTTTTAGAGTCTCGATTTTTTTGCTAATCCTGGCTGAAAGTATTAAAGCACGCAGTTTCTGTGTTTTGAGACAACGATAAACTTCTGATAAACCGATAAAACAAGATTTATAACTATTAGTTCAATGGATAGAAATGGAGTATGCATCCACACACACATTACACACACACCTAACATTACACACACACAATAATAGTTAATAACATCATAATATAATAATATATATATATATATATTATAATATTATATAGTATATATATATATATATATATATATATAATAATATATATAATAATATATAATATATATATAATATATATATATATATATATATATATATATATACTATTAAAAACCGCTTAGTTCTAACTTAGGTAGAATATATAAAAGACACATTTAAAAACACTTTACTACAACATATAAAACTGATAAAATTAAAAGTATCGATCTTTCGCCATAGTAGGTTCTGCTGTCAGAACCAGGGTTGTGGAGGCGGAGTCGGAAGTCGGAGTCGCGGAGTCGGTGAGTCGGTATTTTTGAAACTGTGGGTCGGAGTCAGGAGTCGGAGTCGGTAATTTTCAAGAGGGTGGAGTCGGAGTCGGAGTCGAGCAATCATAAAATAACGCAGCTCGTATAGTCGGGATTCGGAGTCGGAGAAGCAATTTTTGCCTCGAAGATCGTGAGAGTTGGAGTCGGAATTTTTGAACTGAATGTTTGTGAATTTGCATTCTGTTTCGGTACTCAGATACTTCATGCAAGTTTACTGACTTGCGACTTCCATATCTTCAAAATGCAATGGAAAACTTCGAAGTTGTTTAACAGCCAACATTATGTTTGAAATTTTGAACTATCATTCTAACAACTTCTACGTTAAAACCTTATTTACCATCTATATTTAAGATGCTGAAGAAATAAAAGACTCCATGGTACGAAGAGAAATTACTCTCATTGACAATGATATTCTACTAGCTGCGGTTTATATTGATCCTATCGGGTAAGCCTAACTGGAAAGATCAACAACAAAAGCTTAATCTGCACTTTTGCAGCGTGGTCATTTGTATTAAAGGGTTGCAGGAAGTTTAAGAAGAGAAGGAAACAAACCATCATTCTTCTAAGTGATGAAACTAGAACTATCCCCCATTACTACCTTTCTCAAGTCATTTTTAGAAAGCTCAACGAAATAGTATGAAAAGCTTTTTAGAATTGAAGATTCTTAAGTCGAAAAAGCGTCGGATCTGCTCTACTCCAAAGCAAGTTACGTTTGAACGGCTTTTCTGCTCTCAGCATTTTAAAATCAGACCTAAGAGGAAAAAATGAAGGAGGACCTAGCAGATTGCTATTTTATATATATATATATATATATAATATATATATATATAATATATATATATATATTATTATAATATATAATATATATATATATATGACCTATATAATATATATATATATATATATATATATTATATATATAATATATTATATATAAACGTGAACTCAAAAAAAAATATTTCTCTACTCTGAATAGGCTCGAAACATACTTTTTCAATTCAAAGGAGAAAGAAAGGCCTAACAGACTAGCTTTAATGAGTGCTTCATCATAGCGGCACAATTTAAACGAGGAAGTTTCAATCATTTTGTTGTTAGAGATTAAAATTAAGAAATTTATATCAGAAAATGATATCTTTCTATTTATTTTCAAAATTACTATTAATGTTACATTACTATCAATGTTATATTTGCTTCGGACTCTGCCCAATTTTCAACCACCCCCCCTAAAAATGGGACATAAAATTCTTAATTTTAAATCTAATTTTTATAGAAAAGAAACAAACTGTGGCTTTTCTGACACTAAAACGTCGTTTTCGAGTGTTTCTAGTCTATAGTCATTCTTTCAGAATTTTCATTTTTTCAAAAACCTATGTTTTGACATTTTTTGCTCCTTAACTTTTTAAATTATTTCGAAATGACTTCATATTTGAAATTATACGTTGATGGGTCCATTACTACAAAATGCCACGAAATAGTTTTTTGATTTTTTAAAATGTGCTCAGCAATGTCAAATTCAAAACCCCACTTCATTGGGTTTTTAAAATGAAAAATTGCGAACTTTTTTTTTCTGCTCATCTTCTGATGAAATTATCAGAGCATATGCAGTTTGGGAGATGCACATTTTTACTTAGATAATTTCTTTGTATATGCAGTAGTTTGGGGATTGTTCTTGGAACAAATTTCAAACAAATTTTTTTTTGAATTTTGAAATTTCTTTAGATATACAAACAAATTATCTAAGTAAAAGATGTATCTGCCCGACTATACAAGCCCTGGAAAAATTTGATGTTGATCGGAACAAGTAGAAAAAGATATCAATATTCACTTTTCCATAAAAATGTTTTTTTTTTTTTTTTTTGGAAAATGAAATTTATTTTTTTTACTACATCCATCAACATCAAATTAGGGCTTGTATAATCGAGCGAGAGCATCTTTTTTACTTAGATAATTCTCCGCCAAT
>JABUQX010108217.1:0-45879 GCA_015478945.1 Trachelipus rathkii | reverse complement strand
CAGTAAATCAGTAATCAGTGAGTAAATCATATCTACCCTTCCACAACATCAATATCATACCCATCTATTGATCTATTATTATGATTATTATTCAAAATATATTTATGTATAACATAACACCAAAAATTTATTCTTTTTATGTGTCGTAAACATTGTTTTACTACTAAAAAATTATTCTTCATTTATAACTTAAAAATTTTAAGTACTATACTCCCTCACATATCAAGTAAATCAATTAAATCCAGTAAATCAAACGCCCTCCATACCCTCCTACCACCCTTATCTATATTATATTTATCTATTGATCTATTTAATTATTGATTCAAGTCATATTCTGTATAATTATACACAAAAACTTTTATATTATTATTTTGTTCTTTTAACCTCTTTTGTACTAAAAATTTATTCTTTTACATAAGTACCACTTCAATATTTCACAAATGTTACTATACATCGTTAACAGCAGTTAAATCGAGTAAATCAGTAATATCAAACCATCAACCATACCCTCATACCCTCTGTGATCTATTGTATCATTGGATCTATGGAAGCTATTGAATCATGAAGCTTAAAAAGCAGTTATTTCAAGCATAATACACAAACTTTTTATTTTTATTTGGTTTTGTTTCTTTAAACTATCATTTTTACTAAAAAATTTATTCCTTTTATGTTATATACGTTAAAAAAAATTGGCAATATTTTGTTAACATACCTATAAAGCGTAAATCATAAATCACTAATCTAAACGCCCTCCAATGACTCTCATAACCCTCTCTGATCTTATTGATTAATGATCTATTAGATCTATTACTATTGATATAAATCAATTTTTATAACATTCATTACAACATCTGTATTTATTTTTGTTTGTTTCTTTAAAACATTTTGTTCTTTACTAAAAAAATTTATTCCTTTTAGTTTATAAACTTAAAAAAATTTTACATTTTTTACAACCTAAAGCAGTAAATCAGTAAATCCAGAAATCAAACTGCCCTCCATTACCTCCTGCCCTTATTCATTGATCTATGATCTATTGACGAATAGTGTCTGACGTAAGACGAATGGGAAATATGGATCTGTTTTCCGTTGTTTTTTTTATGGAATTAATACTTTTCGTTTTTTTACTATAAATTTATTGCTAATTTGGGTTTGGATGGGTTCATTAAATATGATTTTGTTTTTACTTAAGAAAAAATTTATTTCCTTTTTAATGTTACAACTTACTAAAAGAAAATTAAGCCTGCCATAAGCATAATCATAATTATATCAAGTAATTCAAACTGCCCTCAAAACTCATTACCCTTGTATTCATTGATCTATTGGAATAAATTATCTATCCTCCATCGGATTCATAGTCCTAATCCCTCGTGTTAACACTTCTCTTTTATTTTATTTTCGGTTTTGTCTATAACAAACTTATCGTTTATTACCTAATAAAATTTATTATTTTGTTTAATTTGCTTTAAATATTTCTTTTTACTAAAAAGAAAGTTATTTCTTTTTACTAAATAACTTAAAAAATTTACATTTTTGTCATACCTTACAGCAGTTAATCAGTAAATCCAGTCATCCAACCTATTTTCTCAGGTACCTCATGCCCTTTCCTGTCGAATCGCAATCCGTAGTTGATTCTATTATCTAGTATTGTACAATATGCCATCCTATTTCCTGACAGGCTTATTTATTTTTTTTGTTCTGTTTAAATTCATTCTTTTTACTAAAAAATATTCTTTTAGGTTATAACTTAACAATTGTGCAAATTACAACTTTAAACATAAATCAGTAAAATCAGTAATCAAACGCCTCCATACCCTCATTACCCTTCTTGATCTAGTTAATCTACTTGATCTACATGGATCTATTGATTATTGATTAAGTCATAATTTTTGTTGATATTAACATAAACACAAAAACCTTTTATTCTATTTATTGTTTTGTTCTTTAACTTTCGTTTTGTACTAAAATTTTTCCTTTTATGTTTATAACTAAAAAAAAAAAAATTGCAATATTACATTTATAGTAAATCATATAATCAGTAAATCAGTAAATTCAACTGCCTTCAGACCCTCTATACACATCCTTGACTATTGTTTCTATAATCTATTTGATCTAATTGATCTTTGAGATCAAAATCATACGTTTCTTTACATAAACACAAAACTTTATTCTATTTTGTTTATGTTCTTTAAAACTTTTCATTTTACTAAAAAATATTCTTTTATGTTAATAACTCAAAAAAATTAGCATAGTTCCACTCTTAAACCTTAAACTCTAAATCAGGAAATCTTACAACTCTTCATCTATCCTCCTACACTTCCATGATCTATTAATTAATTGATCTATTGACTTAAGTCATATTTTGTATAAATAACACAAAAACTTTTATTTATTTTTGTTTTCATTACAACTCTCTTACTTATAGTTTCACTCTTACAACTCTTACAACTTAAAAATGCATTTTCACATACCTTAAAGCAGTAATTCAGTAAATTCAGAAATCCAAACTGTATCCAGCTTTCTCTACCCTTCCTGATCTATTATCTATTGGACTCAATCCATATCTGTAATAACATTATCACATATTTACCTTTTCACCTTAGACGTTATTGTTGTTCTCTTTCGCTATACTTTTCGTTGAACTAAAAAATTTATTCCTTTTTATGTTCATAACTTATAAAAATTTGCATATTTACACAAGTTTAATAGCCTTTATCAGTTAATTAATTAATCAAACTAAGCTCCTAACCACCATTCTTCTGTACACTACTGATCATATCTATATTGATCTAATTAATCTATGATCTATGATTCAATTATTTTTGATTTAAAAAAAAAAAAAATTTTATTATTTTATGGTTTTTTTTGGAAACTAAAAATTTAAGTTTTTTTAATTAATTTTTCTTTTACTAAAAAAATTATTTTTTAATTTATTATTCAAAAAAAATTTGAATATTTACATATCTTAAACAGTAAATCATAAATCATTAAATCAACGGCGTGTAACCCTTTTAATGCCATTCTATTATCAATTGATCTATTTATCTATGATTCAAGCATATTTTGTATAAATAACACAAAAACTTTTATATTGTTTTGCTTCTCTTTAAACTTCGTTTCTAAAAAAAAATAATTATTTATTTTGCTTATTTGTTTAATAATTTGTTACATTAAAATTCTTTTTTATGTTATAACTTTAAAAAATACAATTTTACATACTCAAAAAGTAAATCAAGTAAATCAGTAGATCAAACGTATCAGACACCTCCACCCTATCAGATCTGGTTTTAAGTATCATTTTGTTAAAACATAACATAAAAATAAATTCTTATCCAACGCCTTTTGAGTCTCTTTCTTAACCTAAATTTTAATGTCGTAAATAATATCAATACGTCAAGTTTAAATAAAATATACATCGGCTCTTTTCAAACATATCTCTTAAAAAATATTACTGTAAGTTACTATGTTATAAAAATGAAAACTAAACAAAAAAATACTATATCATCTAGGTACAGTATATGTAGCATTCCGTTAACAAAAGTAACTAAAATTTAAAAAGTCTAACTTACCAGCAGAAGATGGAATAGCAATCTCAATCTTAAAATAGAAATAACACTCAAATAATATATATTATTATATTATTATGAATTAATATATTTATTATTATTATTATATTATTATATTATATTATATTATTATATATTATTATATGTATTTTATATTATTATAAGACTAATATGTATAGAAAAACAAAACTAACCACAAAACACACACACATAATAACACACACACTAACACACACACACAAAATACTATTTTAAAAAGTATATTAAATAACCGTGATCGTTAATCGTTTAGAAACAAACAATAGCTTATCTTGAAATTTTTATCATATGCTTTTATTAATAAATGTCTATATTTATTGGTGTTGTGTGTATGTGTGCATGTATTAGTGCTGGAATTGTGTGTGTGTGTGTGTTGGTCTGTGTGGTTGTTTTTTGTGTGGTTGGGTTGTTGGTTGTTTCATATACAATATTAGTTGAAGTAAATAATAAAAACATAATAATATAATAATTTAATAATGAATAAATTTAATAATAATAATTATATAATAAAATAACTAATAATAATAATAATTAATAAAATAATTAATATAATAAAATAATAATCAATAATAATAATAATTATTTTGAACGTTGTGGTATAGTAAATGAATAGCTGTATGCCATCCTTCTGCTGTAAGCATTAAACTTTAATTTAGATTACCTTGTTATACGAAGCTGATATGGGTCAGTTGCTAGGTATGATATGGTATTTTGGTTTAGTTTCAATATTAAACTTGTTAAGTAACTAACATAAATATTTTACGAGATAGATGTTTGAAAAAAGCGATTGTATATATTCATTTAAACTTGAAACGTATGTATATATAACGAGAACCAACCAAGAACAGACAACAACAAACAACACAACGCAGCAACAACAACAGCCACGACTAATAGATTTTAATTTTTTTATTTTTATGTTATACAAAAAAGATTAATTGAATCAATAGATCAATATATTCATGGACGATGTGGGCAGTGTGGTCTGGATACATGTTATTAACTTGATTTACTATTTACTGCTTTTTAAGGTATGTAAAATGTAAATTTTGTTTTTTTAATTTAAACAATAAAAAGAAAGAAATTTAATTTAAAACAAAATATTTAAAAACAAGAAATAGAAGCAAAAAAATAAAATAATTTTTTATTTTTTAGTAAAACGGAAAAATATTTAAAAGAAAATCAAAAACAAAATTAAATTAAAGAGTTTTGGATGGGGGTGTATTTACAAAATATGGACACTTGAAATGCAATAGATTAAGTAGATCATATGTATCAATAATCACTTAAAGGGTATGAGATGCTATGGAGGCCATGATTTTCAATTATTACTAGATTTACTGCTTTGTTGAGATATGTAAAATAATGCAAATTTTTTTTAAGTTAATAAACAAAAAAAAATATTAGTAAAAACGAAAAGTTTAATAAACAAACAAAATAATAAAAGTTTGGTTATGTTATAAAAATGACTTGAATCAATGATTAAATAATTAATAGTCAAAGAGCAATTAGATCAATAATCTACATAAGGATATGAGGTTTATGAGGCAGTTTGTATTGACTGATACTGCTTAAGTTATGTTAAAAATGCAAAATTTTTTAAGTATAAACATAAAAAGAATAAATTTTTTAGGTAAAAACAAAATATTAAAAGCAAGAAATAAAACAAAATAAATAATTTTTAAGGTAAAAGACAAAATGTTTTTAATATAAAATCAAAAAACAAATAAAATAAGTTTTTGTTATGTTATACAAAAATAATGACTTGAATTCAACTAAATCAAGAAGATATAAAATATGACTAGAATCAATATATCAATATATCACAAGATTAGGTTCATAGAGGTATGGAGACCGTTGATTTACTGATTTTACTGATAATTACCGATTTACGATGTTACCTGATTAACTGGCTTTATCTAACATTAATGAGTTTACGCTTTTACTGAAAATTTAACTTGGGAAGTGTAAAATATGCAAAAAAAAAAAATTTAAGGTATAAACAAATATAAAAAAGAATTAAATTTTTTAGTAAAACAAATGTTTAAAAAAGAAAACAAAATATAAAATAAAATTTTGTTAATGTATACATAAATAATCTTGAATCGTTTAGATCGATAGATCAATCAGATCAATAGATCACAGATGTAAAAGAAGGGGTTGGTCACGGGCAGTGATTTTACTTATATTTACTGAATTATTGCTTTAAGGTACGTAAAATTTATGTAAATTTTTGTAAAATTTAAGTAAAAACATGAAGGAAAAAAAGATTAATTTTTTTTTAACTCTTAATGAACTTTTAAAAGAGTCCAAACTTAAGTTTAATTAACTTTTTGTTATGTTATTCAACAAATATGACCTTGAGCAATAGATCCAAAATCAATAATTCATGTAAGGGTGGGAGATGGTTGGATACCGTGATTTCACTGCCTTTTATATGACTTTACTGAAACTATAGGGTTATTATGTAAAATATGCAAAAAAAAAAAAAATTAATTAAAAAACATAAAAAGAATAAATTTTTTAGAGATTACAAATATGACCTTGATTCAATATCAAAGTATCAAATATCATAGTCAACTAGATCAAATAATCACAGAAAGGATATTGAGGGTATGGAGGAGGTTAGTTGTGATTATACCGTTATTTATTGATTTACTACTTCAGGTTCCTAAATAATGCAAATTTTTTTTTCTTAATGCGATTGTACACAAAAAATAAAGAGTTTCTTACAATGAAAGTGAAATTAAAGAAAGTCAAAAAATAATAAAATAAATAATAAGTTTTCTGTGATATGTTATTACAAAAATATGGATGAGTCAATAGATCTCAATAGATCATGGAAGGTAGGAGGATAGGGGTTGATAGTTTGATTTTACTGATTTACTGAATTACTGTTTTAAGGTATGTAAACTTTAAATTTTAAAGTTATATAATAATAACATAAAAAGAAAAGTAAATTTTAATTAGTAAAAAACAAAAAGTTAAAGAAAAAAACAAAAATAATTAAAAGTTGTGTGTTTTTATTTATACAAAATCAATGACTTGAGTTCCAATAGATCAACTAATAATAGTCATGCAAGGGTAGCTGGAGGATGGCTTCTGATACAGTTTGATTTTACTGACTTACTGATTTACTTACCATATGTATGAATATGCTAATATTTTTTAAGTAATAACAATAAAAAGTAAATTAAAGTTTTAGTAAAAAACGAAAAGTTAAAGAAACAAAAACAAAAATTAGATAAAAGATTTTGTTTATGTCTCATCCACAATATGATTTACAATAGATCAATAGATCAATAGATTAATTAGATCAATAGAATCTGAGGCTATGAGCGTTATGGAGGGCAGTTTATCTTACTGAATTTTACTGAATTTACTGCTTTAAGGTATGTAAATATGCAAATTTTTTTTTTTTTTTAAGTTATAAAGAATAAATAAAAATTTTAGTTAAAAACTCACATTTGTAGAGAACATAAAATAAAAAAGAAATGGAAGGTATTATTTTAATTATTAAAAAATATTGACTTGAATCAATAGATCAAATAGATCAATAGATCAATTAGATTCAATAGAAATCACAGAAGATTTCATCTCTTAATATTTGATTTATGATAAATAATTTTATATTTTCATTTGAATATTGCAATTTTTTAAATTATTAACATAAAAAGGAATAAAATTTTTTAGTAAAAAACGAAAAGTCTTAAAAGAAAACAAAACAAAATAAAATAAAATTTTGTGTTAATGTTAACTAAAATATGACTTGAATCCATAGTTCAATAATCATAATAGTTATCAACAAGTCAATATGATCAACAGAAGGCATTAGTTATGAGGCATCATTGATTTACTGATTTACTTGATTTACTCTTTAAGGATGCAAAAAATGTTAAAGTTATTTAGATATAAACATTCAAAAATAATTAATTTTTTTTAAATACATCCAATATTAAGCATTCAAGAATTATATATTTAATGTAGTTTAGAGTAAAACTTCTCTTTTTATAAATACAAATGAAATAATAATAAAAGTTGTGTTAATAGTTATACAAAATAGACGTAATCGATAGATCATATCTATTATCAATAGATTAATAGATATCAATAATCACAATGAAGGGTATGAGGTTATTGGAGGCAGTTTGGATTTTCACTGATTTACTATACTCTTTAAGGTATGTAAAAATGTAAATTTTTAAGTTGTAACATTAAAAAAATAAATTTTTTAGTAAAACAAAATATTTAAAGCAAATAACAATACATAAATAAAATTTTGTAGTAAAGCAAAATTATAAAGAACAAAAACAAAATAAAATAATTTTTATGGATATTATTCAAAATATGACTTGAATCAATAGATCAATAGATCAATAAGATCAATAGATCATGAAAGAGGTATGAGGGTATGGAGCAGTATTGAATTTCTGATTTTACTATTTACTGCTTTTAAGTATTAAATTATGCAAATGTTTTAAGTTCAATAACATAAAAGAAATAAATTTTAAGTACAAACAAAATGTTTTAAAGAACAAAAAACAGAAATAATAAAATTTTGTGGAGTATACAAAATTATGACTGGAATCAATTAGATCAACTAGATCATATAATCATTTGAGCATCCAATAGACACAGAGGTATGAGGAATATGGAGCAGTTTTTTACTGATTTACTATTTACAGCCTTTTAAGGTATGAAATGCAAAATTTTTTAATTCTATAAACATAAAAGGAATAATTTTCAGTAAAAACGAAAAAGTTAAAGAAGACAAAAACAAAAATAAGAAAAACGTTTTTTATTTTTATTTCAAAATATGATTTGAATTCAATAGATCAATAGACTCAAAATCTAAGATCAATAAGATCACAGTAAGTATGGAGGGTATGAGCGGCATTGATTTACTAATTACTGATTTACTGCTTTAAGTAGTAAATATGCAAATTCTTTTAAGTATAACACATAAAAAAATAATTTTTAGTAAAAACAAAATGTTAAAAAAACAAAACATAAATAAATAAAAGTTTTGGTTAATTTATACAAATATTGACTTGAATCCAATAGAATCAAATAGATCAAGATACAATATAAGATCAATAGTTCAATGGTTCAGTAGATCAGTATGGAGCCGTTGATTTACTCATTTACTTATTTACTGCTTTACCAAGTAGAAAAATATACATAAATTTTTTTAAAGTTATAAACATAAAACATAAAATTATTTAGTTTAAAAACAAAATGTTTAAATAAAAAACAATACAAATAAATAAAAGTTCTATGTCTTGATTATACAAAAAATATGATTTGAATCAATAGTCAATAGAATCAATGATCAACTAGATCGTTAGATCATGTCATGGGATATGTGGGAGGAGGTATTGATTACTGACTTTACGATTTTACTGCTTAAGTCATGTAAAAATGGCAAAAATTTTTAAGTTATAATAATAAAAAAAGTAAATTTTTTAGTAGAAACAAAAGGTTATGAACAAACAAAAATAAATAAAAGTTTTTATATGTTTATACAGAATATGTCGATGAATGAAGAACAATAGAGCAATAGATGAAGGATGGGATAGAGCTGTTTGATTCAGCTGATTTACTATTACCTTTAAGTTATGTTAAAAATCTAAATATGGTATAGTTATAATCATAAAAGAATAAAGTTTTAGTAAAAATGAAAATTTTGAATGAGTCTCAAAATAACTAATCTTTTTGGAATTTGTTAACAAAGTGTGACTCAACTCATATAGATTCAATAGTATCAATAGATCAATGTTTGATGAAGGTTGACCTTGATCTTGCACTAATTCTAACGTATCTGTAAAAATGCAAAATTTTTAATTTATTAAACATAAAAGAATAAATTTTTAGTAAAACAAAAATGTTTTAAGCAAATTAAAACAAAATTAAATAAAATCAAATAAAAATATATAAAAAAAATTCCAATTAAAAAAAATAAATAGAATAATTTAAATTTATTAAAAGTTAAGCTTTAAAAAATAAAAAAAAAAAAAAAAAAAAAAAAAATTAAAAACAATTAAAATTAAGCACAAATGATTATAAATGTTAAAATAAGAAACAAAAAAAAAAAATGCAAACCAATATTGTATGTTCATTAAGAAAAAATTATATTTAGTAAATAATATCACTCTAAAATGAGATTGAAAATAATAAATGTCGTCATTAACATTAGGAAGACGGTTATATGTGGCAAGATGAATTGCATTGACGATGTTACTATGATAAGAACAGGAATCAGCATGAACAATAATAATATTGTATTACTAAACGAATTTACTAATTAGCACCCACGAGTCACATCGTCCGTTTACTTCTTAATTCCGAACCGATTCCGAACGACTCGAATCCGATCCCAAATTCAACCCTTCTACAACATTCGTTTTATAGCACACCTCCGGGTGACACTGTCGGGTAATCATTACAATGAGGTACTACCTGATAATGAGAGCCCAAGGGTTGGGAGGACAATCAACTAACTCATCTAAATAGTGATAGAAAATTGTATAAGATATCCCTAGCCATTCTTAAATCTCAAAATATAGTCCAAACACTGACCTCAAAATTGATCTCACCACCCTTAGGAACCTTTAATTTTAATCTGAGGACCGACAACTATTTAATTTCAAGAAAGTAAACCTGCCTTTGACTTGGATTCCCTGCTTCATTAGATCTCAATGACTCTCAACGACTTCCCCGACTTAAGAAACCATAACTTAACACCTCAAACTTACAAAAATCTGTACGAACCTACAAGATCCAAGTTTCATGTCGGCATGATTAACTTAAAATTTCCTGTTTCAAACGCCTTCACACTACTCCAAATAACGCTCCCGATCCCAAAAACCCTGATTAAACACCTCAAACGTCCAAAATCTTATCGGCTTTTACAAAATTTCAAGTCATGTCGATTAATTGACTTCTATGTTGCGTCCAAATCGATCTCCAATACCTTCATAAACGGCTTCCACCTACCCCTAAAACCTAGATGACACCTCAAGCGTCAAATTGAACGACCTCTACGAATTCCAAGTCATTCGCATTGACCTTAAATTCTCCTGTTCAAACGCCTCACTACCTATAAGCGACTTTCCCTGGGCCAAAACCATAGATGACAACCTCAAGCGGTCAAAATCTACACACTTACAAATTTTCAATCATGTCATATTACTGTAGGTTTGACCTTCCAGAACCTCAGAAAACACTACACCGACCCGAAAAACCCAATTGCGTTTCAAGCGAAAAAACGCTTCATCACCTCTAGCTCCGGCTACACTTCCATCCTCAACTCCGGCTCGCTCCGCTTCCGGCTCCGGCTCGGGTCCGGTCCAGAATCAACAATTACGTAAAATAAGTATACCAGTTCCAGAAAAAAAATAAAAATATTACTTTCCCCAAAAAATATAATAAAAATATTCCATGGCAATTCAGAAGTCTAATCCAAAAGTCTTATTTTAAACTAGGAATGCGGAAAAAATGCGGTTAGCCTCGCTATAACACTATATTATATATAACTATATATATATTATATATATTATGATATATATATATATATAACTAAGTATAGTATATATTATATAATATATAATATAATATATATAAGATAAATATATATATAATAATACTATTACTTATATATTATTATTATAATCATATATATATATATATATATATTATTATATATAATATATATTTTATATTAATATATATATTATATAATATTTATATATAATATATATATTATATATATATATAATTATAGTATATATATCTATATATATATATATATATATTAAGTATATAATATATATATAATATATTATAATATATTTATTATTATTATTATTACACTAGCACTTTCTGTTCCGCCTTGAGGAGTTAGATTGCGTACACCTTTCCTCATCACATCCCCCCCTCATCTCCGTCCCACCCACCTCTCACTCCCCCTGATCCCTCCCAAACTCACATACCTCTTCCTCCCCCAGTTCCCTCCTCCCAACATCTCCTTTATCCATCCATCCACCATCTTTCTTTTCTCCCCCTTCCCTCTCCTTCTCAATCCCCGCCCCTCCCAACTCTCTCTAACCTACTCTCTGCTCCTTCCAATCTCACTAATGCCTCATACCATCTATAAATTCCCTTCTCGCATCTTCCCACCAGCCCTTCCTCCAAATCACACCTCTCCCTCACCACCCTATCTAATCCTTTCCCTTCTGCTAACCCCACAAACCTCTCTCAACCCCTTCTTCTCAAATACTTCCAACTTTTTCCCAGTTGACCTAGCATTCAACCCCCACGTTTTCACATCCCATTACAGCAACCGCGGTACACAGAATTTTTCGAACACACTCATCTTAACTTTCACGTGTATAGATCCTCCCTCCCTTCCATATTCTCTCAGCCAGACTCAACCCCTCATAAATTCTATGTTCTCATCTACCTCCTTCATCCTCCACTTTGTCTTACCCCATTCTCCTAAGATCTAAAAATCTTTACTTCTCCAAACTACCCCCTACTCTAACTCCAACTCCCCTCCTCACCTATCTCTCCTCAAACTAACACTTTACTCTTACTGGATTTATTAAGTCCCCTCTGTCCACACACCCGTCAAACTCCCTCACAAAATATCCTCAGCCCACGCGTTCTTCGCCACTAGTGCAGTATCGTCCGCAAACAGAAAGAGTTGTTTTTTCCTTCTTCTATTCCCATCATCATCCAACCCCCCTCTCTCCTCTCCCTCACCATTCCTCTGGCACAACACCTCTCCATAACAACAAGTGATATTAGCCATGGCGACATTACACCCCCCTGCCTCAACAAACTCTTTCCAAACCATCTACAAACTCTCTGTCCATCGAACTTTTGTGTCACTCTTCTTATAAAAAGCCCTAATACCTTTCCCTATATTACCCCCCACCCCATTTTCCCAAACAACCCTCCAATTTACCCCTATTCACTTCATATCAATGCTTTTCTAAAATCTAAAAAAACTATCTATATTACTTTCCTTATTTCTCTCTAATACTTTTCTCTACACATTATCATTTAGTGTGAAACACTTGTCAACTAGTTCCACTCACACTTAGGAAGGTGAATTCTAAAACATTTCATCTTATAAACTCTCTTACTCTCACTAACACTCTCCAGTATCTCTCTGCCCGTCGAATTTTTGCCTCACTTTCCTTGGCACTGTTTGTCACTCATTCCATTATTAATTGGAGCAATACAAAGAAACCTTGTCAAACTTTTGATATCTCGAACCTTTCCCAGTAAACATTGAGTAATTTCTTCAATCACTCCACGAAACTCTTACCTCCCTCTTTTTAACATTTCTAATTTCTTCACCCCATTCCAGGCCTGCAGGGAACTTCCCTTTTTCCTTATTACAGCCCTAATAAATTATCCTCCGATTGTACATATTCATTCCTCAACCCCCTCGCCTCATCCCACTCATTTCCCTCCTCACCTCTTGATCATCTTCCTCCCTGACCCTTCCCTTCATTCAATAGTCCACTAACATACCCCATCTCTTCCTCACTCCCATCCCTACCTCCTATCCAACTCCTCCATCTCTCTTCCAAATCTCAGCAGGAAACACAGAAGCATGCGAGCATGATAATTCTTACAGTAACCGCACCCCCAAGAGGCAGCGAAACGTAAGGGACAGCACTTCGCACTTCGCAACTAGCCTTTGAGTTTATCCTTAAATTATCTACAGAAAAACTCATGTTCAATTCACACAAGCTATCCCTAGTCCACAATAACTTGTTAGCCGGTCAGTGATGGAAATGTCTGTGGATCCGTGTACGCGCTTTGGCATTGTTGCATATCCTCGAGCCCTTGCACATCAGCCCAGCTACTTTGTATCAGAACGCATAAGAACTACATTAGCTACCTAACTTCACGCCGCAGACTATAGTCAGGTCACCCTGATATCTCGCACTAATACACGAACCAGACCATTTCTAATAAAGACATCTTCGGCCTTTTCTTTGTACTCTGACCACTCCTATCCCACACAGCCGGGTAAACACCGCAACCCACAGAATATTCACTCCTTCATAGATCAGTGACTCAGCACAAAGGGCGGCACTCGAGTTCTCTAACTTTCTCATAGACCTGCAAGTAACTCCGACGTAAAAAGCGGAAAAATACGATCTACGCTAGTCTACACACTCCAGAAACTCAACCATTTCTCTCTGTACCGACCCGCCCCTAGCCAATCACGCTTCCGGACTATGAACGCGTCTCAACAAACAATATTCTTCTTTGTTTATGTTCTAAGCAAGGATGTTCTCCATACTAATTTGTCTCAAACCAGACGAGACGACAAACTCCGAGTATACGTCGAAAGACTTACATGCTTCCTGACAGATAATTTTGTCAGCACGATGATTTTTAAGACTTGCAATGTTCACAGGCTTCAGACAGACCTCAGTCCCTCCGTACTTTCCCTCCAAGATCTTCTATCAGCTCATCCACCTCACCCTTGAGGTCCATAGACATCACAGGAAAGCCATAAAGACGATGTGATCCGCACAAATTCTAGAAGTAATTACCAGACGGCCCGCCCCTACGCTAGAAATTATGCACAATGAGTATTCGATAGTATATTGAAATCAGAACCTCTATGCTGTTCGCATGTCATCACCACACACAGATCCATATGAGGTGCGTCTTATCTCTACTCGAGTGTATACATCTACGCTATCATTGAGAAGATCCATTATTGAAAGTGAAGATATCAATTTATGTAAAGATTAAACAAGCTCACTCTGCCACGAGCTAATCACACTCACTCACACAAAAGGTATGATCGATAGAGATCAAAACACACACTTATCAGCACTTATCTAGCCATTGATATTTATCGACTCTAGTAACAGAATATACTACCTCAAACTCTCGATAAGCTCACCTAGCAGATACTGGAGCCAGAGGCAACACTCCCTCCCAAACGCAGAGGCAGCGACTCTCGAGAAGTAGTACGCACACACAAGATGATCGCGATTTTGCACCATAACACGGATCAAAGCGCCTCATAATCCTAAATCATACTATTATTTTACCACCAAATATAAGATGATGATTTGCTTTGAGATTAATAACTATACGCATCACATATACTATTATAGAATTAAAGACACAAAAATAAATCTCTCTCATCTATATATAACCCAATTACGCGTAAAAAAATCCAGTCTTGCATTATAATCATCTCTAGATTTTTACTAATGCAACTCAACATGCTCTGGTACACTCAACACCTCACAAATTTGTCCACATCTCTTGTCACTACGAGTAACTATTTCCACACCCCCTTCCTCGCCCTCCACTCTTCTCGCCCCCCCGATACCAGTACGTACTGAATATTAAATTTTCCTAATTATCTTACACGTTTCGTCATCTATCACTCCCTATCGGTAACTAGAGCGTCTTCTATTCAGTCCATAACAGGATCTACCGCTTCTCCTCAACATCTCTCGCACACGCAGTAAAATCCTCATACCCTTGCCTACGCGTAAGCATTATCGCACCGCCTTCAGTGAGCTACTAGAGCACGCCTCTACAAGTCGATTGGATACACGCATCCAAATTCCTAAGCAAGGAAAACTCAGAACTACTCGTTACACCGAGCAATTTCATCCGATAACTTCCACGATATTAATGTAGATCAAGAAATATACGATATAGGACACCACGCATTAGAACGGAGTTCCCTGGCAGACTAGCTAGTTCCACCAACTACCTTCCTACCAACCGCACAAACCACAATCAACGACATACGACGACAGCAGACACCTTATTGTAGACAAACATAACAAAAAGAGGGAGCGTCAGATACACCCTACCCGGTACCGACGGACCCCTGCGCCGTACGTAGCATCTAACGCCTTCAATACGAAAATCACTCGACACAGATCCGCCATAATTTTATTAACCCTCCCCATAATATCCCAATAGAAAAGTATATAAATTCCAAACACCGCAGCCAATAAATCTCTCAGAACAAAATGATATCCAAGAAGTGGTACAAGTGATAGACCTGAAAAATGTACCACAGAACCTGCTCACACACATAAGCCTGAGGTCCAATAAATCTACCAACCAACCGCAAACAAACTCTCTCTAGATCAAAAAGAAAGAATCATTGCTACTCCATCACAGGCGGATGAGACCCTTGTTAATGTATAGCTTCAAAATTATGAAAGAGAGAATAAAAAAAAAAATCTAAGCTAAGATTCTTTAAAGCAGCATTCTCCCTATGTATATCGCTCATGAGGCGCTCCTTTCCCAAGAGCAACCATTACTAAATGTGAAAATATTGGTATATTATATTGAATGAGTCCAAGACAATTTTATAATGTTTATGTTAATGCCAAGCCATAGTTTTACACCATATTGACCGACATGAGACGAGAAGAACTCGTTTCGAGATAAAAATGACAATTAGGATAGTTAGAAGACGAGACATAAAATGAATGTAGAAGATTATAATTAGAAGTTGTATATATATAACAGAGAATTTGTGGAGAATAACTTTCTATCATCTCATGAAAATAACATCAAGACTATATATACCTATCCAGCCTTATAACAGCGAGGCAATTAAAATCGGAAAGATTAAGACGAAGAGGCAATTTAGTAGTAAAAGAGGAATGCAGAATTGGAAATGAAGATTGACAAAAGAAATGAAGGTCGAGGGGAATCGGAGGGATATGAAGGTGGTCATCGTCCTAGAGCTCCTAGACTGAGTTCACTGCCGTGAGAAGGATATCATTATATTGAAGAAGAATAAAAATAACCAGAAAAAAGTAGGAGATAAGATCAGATACCTTAAGAAAGAGCAATGTTCTTTCCTCAACAGAATAGAAAATAAAAGAAAGTTACGCTCACAATCAACCACAAGCCCCGCATATTGAGCGACTGAGAACAGCAATTAATATTACCCGACCGATAGAGATAAGGCACCAAGAAAAAAGAGGAAACCCAAATGAAGTAAAATGCTTAGGGGATTCTTGAGAGAGCTATGGAGACGCGTGCGCATACCTCCAGGCTCCAAATGCTTTGATATGTCAAAGCCCCAGCCCACCCAACGCACAAGTCATCCCCGTATTTACTAAGGACGCGGAAAACCATTACACATCAGAAGTTAAATATAGGAAAGTAATATATCACAGATACGACCTCGATAACAAAAGTGCACAAATTCAAACGAATACTGGTCAAAATACGGCCCCACAAGAAAGAAGATAGAGGTATTCCAGATCCAATACGTTCTCAGAAGTGAGACTTAAGAAGCGATTTCAAAAATCATTTAAGTTATAGTAATACAGTGGATGCGCACGCCTATAGGTGACGTTTAGTTAAGCAGGATCAGACGCTTCCTAAATTTTCTTTGGAATATGCTACCTGGACCATGAAATGCCTAGTACTATAATTTAGTCAACACTAAAAGCGAAATACTCGTTAGTATTGAGAACTAATAATTATGAGGTAATATTAGTGCATAGATGTTAAATTGAAACGAAAGAGGTTAACAAGGCCAGCTCCTGGCAAGACGAACACATCCACCATATCAATAACTCGGGAATAGCCACAAAGCATAAGCCTATACTCGCAGTTCACCCCGCGCTCTAAATCCTACACTTTCCACTACTCAATTCGTCTGAAATCTAGGCCACCTTAGACACCACCGACCAACAAAGATATAGTCTACAAGCAAGATAATAGGACAACGACACGTGCAAGTGGATGGAAGTACGAAGAATATACTGCTGACGATTCGTCCGAGAGAGTTGTACGTTAGAGGAAAAAAAGAAGTAACACCAGAGATGGCCTTTCATATTAGGGAATTATTTGCCATTATATATATACGTATAATAATTATTTTATTACTCATACCCATGGTTTTAGTTAATTACTCAGTAAATATATAATATTATACTAAGAACACATCCAGAATGCAACAGTTAGTACTATCTATAATTGGAAAATAGCTAAATCTCATTATTCATAATCCAATTATTTTTTCCTTGTACTTCAATTAAAATCTTATGTGAGTTATTTCCATTTATATAATGTTTATGTACCTTCGGCCACATTATACGATCAATACTCTATATACTAACTAACAAACTTGTAACTTTTTACATAGCTAGAAAACACTATCTATCAATAGCAAAAAAAAATATTATTCCAAACTCTTCTTTCCTCTCTTTGTATTGTGTCATTGTTCCTCCGTAGACTTCAAATGCTGAAAAACGAAATCACTATAATAAATGTATTATTAATTATTATTTAAATTGATTATTATTATATAGTTATGTAGTGTCGGAAGTAAAGTACTTGCTACTCCCAGTTGTTGGAGTTAAAGTGATATCTTATCCTCAAACACGTACCCGCTATAAAAAAAAAAGCCTTTTTAAAAAAAAGCTTTTCTGAAAAAGCTTTAAAACTTGAAACCCGTTAGCTAGAAACTTATATATAGAGTATTTATTTCTATTATATTTCGTATGATGTCAGTTTAGAGGAGACAAATATTGAATCCGTCTCTATAGCAAATTATTGACTGACTAATTCACAGAATGGATAGAGAGTCATACACTGTATTTGATAGGAAAATATTTTATTATGAGTTTCGTTGATGTAAAGAGACTCCATACTTGTTTAATCAGACTAAGTTATAAAGTATGTAAATAAATGTATAGGCGATAGCGTAAATTACGAAATAAGTACCTGTTCCTGGCTCGTAGAACTTTCCGCCCAGAACATTTTACCAAGGTTCGAATAGCTCTAGATCACGTTAGATATATTGGACATCATAACCGTAAATTCTCGGTTCCTGGTCTACATCCCTAAATATAAGATTAATATAATATATATAATATATAATATATTAATTTTATATATTAATTAATATATAATAATATATATATTATAAATATATATTATATATATAATATAAAATTATATATATTATATATATAATATATATTATTAAATATTAATATATATATATAATCATATATACTAACTATATATATAATATATATAATATATATAATATATAATATACTATATATATATTATATATAGTAATTATAAAATTAATTTTATTATATAATATATATAATATATAATAATATATATGATAGTATAATATATAGTAATATACATATATATATATAGTATTATATTAATAATTTAATATACTGTTTTAATACTGATTACCAATTACCAGAGTGAGAAAGTTTAATGTGACACGTGAGTGTGTTGGTTTAACCTGAGAATATCATAAGATATTAAGTTAATATATAATATATAATTATCCAATCATATATATTACTTAATATATATATATATATATATAAGGTGTCAAGATTCAATTATGCAGCAATCTATATTAAATATAATATATATAATATGAATAAATTAATACTATAATTATATATATATATATTATATATATTAATATATATATATATAGATATAAAATATTTAAATATTAATAATACATAATATATATAAGATATAATATATATATAATCAGTAATAAAGCGACTCCTATACTCGTGACATTTGCGCATATACTTAATATAATATATATATCCATTAGAAACAAATCGAAATCTTAATTTACATATAAGTTCATAATATTGTATACGAGAATAAAATTCTTCTTACCCTTTTTTAGCGAAATTGCATTAGCTCAATTAATGAATTAATATCAGATTATAATTAAATAACACTAATAAATATAAAAAAACATATGTAAAAATTTGAAAACCGAAAAGTTGATAAATCTTCCAAAATTAAATATGTATATTTTACCGTATCAATTAAATAATATACTCTTATCAGTTGCTCATGAAATGAAAATTCGAAATTCTAGTGTTTATAATAATATGATCAACTAGGTTGGGTTTATTCGACTTGCGCCTTATTGGACGGTTCACTTATTTAAAAATTTGAGTTCCCTATTATGACTCGTCTTTCAGTTATTTATTTTAAGCCATTACTAAGTTTCTAGAGATAGTGTAAATATTTTAAAGAAAAATTGTTCCTTTGCTCTCTAGTAAAAGTCTCTTGTTGAGGCAATTTGACATCGAAATATAGAAAGCGATACTTGTAGAGAGGTGGTTTGGGGGAAGTCTCTCTCGACTTAACAAATTCAACATCTAGTGCTATAGCAGCACACTTTTTGGTATATCTTTTCGTTTAACAATATTTTCTCTCTCCTTTTCATGTCTTCTCATTTCAAATTTATCAATTTCTGAGATACTCTCTTGATTACCTACTTACATTCGAACCACATAGCCTGCACCTCCGACTGATACAACTTACCTTCATATATATTCATCTCCTTTCGGTGTGTTAACCACCTATCTATGAAACCATTTTGATATGAACTACGGATCACTCTAATTGTACTTCTCTTTTAAATTTTTCCACTGACTTTATTGTTTTTTTTACTGTGTTCTTTCATTTACTTGGCGAGCGGTTGCTTCAATTTGCTTTATTGCTCCGCACTTGATTCTTTCTCCTATATAGATTATCATATACATCTTCTTCTCCTCTCTGACATTCATTCTTATCTTATACGGGTACTAGATATTATTTTTTCTTTATCTCATTTCATTATATCTACTTTCATAATAACATGGATTCTATTTGATTTATCTTCTAATTAATTTTACTGGTATTTGTTTGCTGACCCGGAGACCAACTGTGATGTGATTATCTGGTACTATAGCATATTTAGGGGCAATTCATGATCAAGAAATCGAGTGTGCATGATTTTAGCGTTACTATGCTCGGGTCTCAAGTCTGTGGTGTCTGTGTGTTATGGCTAGTAGGCTGGAGTGAGCAAACCCCAGTATCTTCGACACGTCCGCTTGTTCTGTTTTGGGGCTTGTTGATTCGGCATGGGTTCTCCTCACTTGTTTGGGCCTGTTTGCGTGTTCTTTTAAATTCTACTACACTGCTTCGGATCAGGATTGGAGGCTTAATGGCCGCTGGATAGACGCCGGTTGAATTTTCATATCGGACGGAAGTGTACAGTTTTCGTTCTTATTCTCCCAATCAGCTTGTCTTTCTCCGTCATCATAGGGGCGGATGCTTAGAGATGTTAGAATTCTATCATAGTGGTGATCGAACAATGGCGCGCCCTGTTAGATCTGAGTCGTCGCCTTTGACTAGGGGGCAAAGCAAGCGTATCGAATCTTCTAGCACAAGATTTCTTATCAGATTTTACATATTTAATTTTAGCTACTCTCGATCCCTATAGTGATCATTATTACACACTACCGCTATTCTCGGTATTCTTGATCTTTTTTTCCTCAGATATATAGACTCCTCATGCAGTATTTTGTTGCTAATGCTCCTAATATCTTTCGCTTTTTTTCTGCTCTATTATTTACTTCATTTTTTATCTTTTAGGGCACACTGTGTGTATTTTTCCAATGTAACCTTTAAAACACGTAATTCCATTGTGTGATTAATTTGGTCTTTCTTTATATGCACTGGAGGAGGCGAAGCGATTTGAGAGGGAGGAGGAGAAGAAGAGTAATTTTGGAGTAGTTTGAAAAGAAGAGAGAGAGAATATATTTTTTAGAAAATGTTCATAGAAATTTTTTATTTAAACAGTAATTAGTAAAGTTTATGACAATATCCTTTAATGCAATTTTACGGGAGTGCTAAAGATATATACTTATATTTATTATATTAATTTGAAATTAAAGATACTTAAGCTAATATGCGCAATTTTCAATATTGTAATTTTATTTTTATTCTCCTATCTATTACCCCGCATGATTGCTGAAAGGCATTATCTTGCGACCCTCCCTCTCTTTTCTCCCTACTCCGATTCATTACCTTTGGAATGAGGAGGGGGAAGTAAGAAGGAGAGGGTAGAACGTTTAAATCTTGCTTCCTCAATTTTTCTCCCTCGCGTCAATTCCAAGGTATGGTATAATAATATTTGTAAAATATATATTTTCATAATTATTCATACTTAGGACGTAATTTAATTTTATTTCTAATATTATATATGATAATATAATTATATATATATATATATATTATATATATATTTATAATAATTATTATATAATATATATATATTTAATATAAATATTATATTAATATTATATTTATATATTATTATATATATATATATTAATTCTTTTTAAATATATTAACATATATTAGATATATTTTATATATTAGATAAAGTATTTCTCAAGGTAATAGCTACCTAGGATGAGGAAGTGGGAACGAACCTAACCATTGCTTTCCACTCGTCGCCTTCATACCGATATCGCTACAGGTAGTGTAGTAAATTATTCGATATTAAATTATATTTATAATTTATAATAGGAATTTTTTTTTAAAAAGATTTTTTTTTTAAATATTTTTAAATTCATAATACCAAGATTTTATGTGATATTATTTATTATTATTTATTATATTATTTATTATTCTTATTATTTATTATTGTGGGTGTATTATTATTATTATTAATTATATATTAAATAATTATTTTTTATTTGGTATTATTCAATTATTATTGTATTTTATTATTATATTTTATTATTATTATTATTATTATGTATTATTATTATTATTATATTGTTATTTTTATTATTTTAGTAGTATTATAGTAATTTACTCATATTACTTATTATTACTCTATTATTAATTATTTTGTATTTTATGCAATAACTAGTCAAGGGGAGGAAGCTAAATTTTTTTGTTTGTTTTCAAAAGCATAAAAAAAAAGGAATAGTCAGCTAGCGCGATAGATCTAGGGGTCTACTATAATTATAATTTAGAATATTAGTATAACTCATATAATCATATTGTATCTATTATATATATATTATATATATATATTATTATTATAATATATATATATATATATACTATACGGACCCTAATATATTATATATTATATATTATATTGTATATATTATATATATATATATAAGATTATTATTATATTATTATATATATATCTATTTATCAGAGTATTTATTTTAATTATATTTATTTAGTAATAATAATATATATATATATAAACTTACTCATAGATTTTGCTACTTATTCCCCTAGCTAAGTTGGATTATTCCCAATAGGTTGATTCTGAAAGAGGTCGAAGAACTTTTATAATACGGACAACAAATTATATATATATTATATTTTTTAACTAAGTTTTTGATAAATTAATTAATGTTAAACTATAATAACTATTTAATATGAGTTTTAAAAATTTTCTAACTTTATTTTTTTTTCTGTAAATAATATTATATCTAAATAAACTCTTATTTATTCTCTCGTTTACACATTTAATAATATAAATAAGTTAATATATAAACTAATATAATATATAATTATATATATATAATATATATATTTAATATTATATATTAATATAATATATATTAATATTATATATAATTAATATAATATATATATTAATATATACTAAATATAATTATACTATTATATATATTATTATTTAATTATATATTTATATATATATATATATTAATTATATAATATATTATTATATATATCTATCATATTAATATATATAAATATACTATTATATAATATATAATATTATATATTATATTATTATATATATATTATATTTGTATATATAAATCTTATATTAGTATTCTATATTTTTATTATTCTATGATAATATATATTTAATTTATTTGATTTATTCATTTTTTCCTATAGGGGTATATTATATATATTACAGTAATGAAGGTATACATTGGATAAAGTAGAAGTATACATATATTCTATATAATATATAATTATATTAGAAGAAGAGAGAAGAGAGAGGAGAGAGAGAGAGAGAGAAAAATTTTTTTTTGATTTTATTTGTCAAAAAAAGTTTTTCTTTTTAATGAATCTAATAATATATATAAATATATATTATAATAGTTGCTTAGTGGTATATAAACGACTATTTTATTTATAATAATAATAATATATATATTTGGTATATAAGAAAATATATATAATATATATATTTACTATCTATTTAAATAATTGCTTATACCAAAAATTATTTCAATAAATACCAGGGATAAGTATATCATAATATGAGCTTTATTATAATATAATATTTATAGAATTTTATAGATTGGTACATAATATAGTATATATATATATATATAAGTGATACTACTAATATATATAGGTTTATTTGTATATATAGATATAATTATTAGTTAAATGACTATTATATATATATACATAATTAAATTATAATAATAATATAATAATTTACTATACTACTATATATATAGTTATTTATTCATATATACTTATATATATATAATAATATATGTTATATAATTTATATACTATTATATATATGCTCTATTTGTAATGATATATTATCTACTATATATATTTATATTACTTATAATATTACATTATATTTAACATATATAATATTTTATATATATCTACTACTTTATATATATACTATAGTAAATAACATAGTATAATAAGTTAGCTTTGAAGTAATATATAGTATGTATAACCTATTTATTTATAGGCATAATTACTAATTATTATTCTCGTTATTTATATATATATATATATATATATTATATATATTTATATATGTTATTATCAGGCATTGTTTCATTTTTAAGTTTTGGTGCTTTTCAATCAGACTGGAAAATAATATCATGCTTTCATTGCCTTAAATTAAGCGTAATGAAAATATACTCTGTCATAAGCTATATTTCTATTATATAACATAAGAAAATATTTGCAATTTTTAAAAAACTTATTTAACGAAATAATTTTTAATAAACTACTATAAATTTTTCTTAATTATATATATTATATATATATATATATATATAATATATATATATATATATATATATATATATATATATATATATATATTTTATATATATATATATATATATATTATATATATATATCATACTATTATATATGAATATATATATATAATATATATATATATATATATAGTATATTTATATATATATAATTATATATATTTTATATATA
Source organism: Trachelipus rathkii (assembly GCA_015478945.1). Classification (NCBI taxonomy): domain Eukaryota; kingdom Metazoa; phylum Arthropoda; class Malacostraca; order Isopoda; family Trachelipodidae; genus Trachelipus; species Trachelipus rathkii. Next base: position 21,181 of record JABUQX010108217.1, on the reverse strand, counting down.
TAATAATTATATATATATATTATATATATATATATATAATAATATACTACACACATATACATATATATATGTAATATATGTATATATAGTATATATATATATATAATATATATATATATACAAAATATCAATATTAGTTTGAAGATTTTCCCTATAAACAATTAGACTATAATATATATATTTTATATTGACTATATATATTATATATATATTATATATTATATATATATATATATTATATATATATATATATCTATTATTATATATATATATACTTATATCCACATACAGTTAATTTCTCTCTCCATAATTGGTGTTAAATTTTGAAATAAGCTTTTCCAAAGTGTTGAAAGGTTGTTTTAGAAAGTTTAGAAAGTTAAATACTTCGTATTTATACTAATTTAAGTTAATAAAGTACTGGTCTTTAAGAACAACATTTTGAAGGTAATTTGCATAATAATATCTCATAGAGATCTTATCGTTAAATATTTTTTTCATCCAATAACTTTTCCCATATTTTACTTATCTAAGTTCTAAATATAAGTAAAAATTGATGATATGAAAATTATTATATACCAAATTATTATATAATTTTTTAATTTTATTTTTAATATGAATTTTTTACGCTCCTTTAATTAAAAATTTATATAATATTATCTATCTTATTGTAAACAGCATCTGTCTTAAAATAATTTTTCTATGTGTAATTTTACCAGGATGCTTTCGTTAATTTTGAAAAGAATTAAAGAATTTATTATAGAGAATAAACAGAGGAAAAGTGAAATTTATTCGTTTAATTTTATTGGATAGAAAGATAGGTAGATAGATAGATAGATAAAGATAGGGTATGTTATAGATAGTAGATTAGATTAGAGTTCATTCGTCTATATTAGTTGTATTAGCATATATATTTATTAATTAAAAACATTTAGTACATTGGGCTCATATTTCTTGAAGAATATATTGAACTATTTTTTATTAGGCTTTTATCGCATGTTATGTATCCAAATTTATTTAAATTTAATATAAAATATTATTAAGTTGAAAAAAGTAATGAAATTATCAGTTTCAAATAGATTAATTATATGTTGTTCAGTGTAATAACGGGTGTGGTTGTATTTCTTTTACGATTATGATAAATTGTATATTATTATAGTTTTCGAATAATCGATATTTTTTACGATTATTCAAGATTCGAATTGGGTGTTTTTGACACCTGCATTCTAATCCCCAACCTCAATACATTAATTAAAAAAAATTAATATAATCTGCAATGAATAATTATTATATATAATATATATTATTATATATATATTATATATATATAAGTATATATATATTGTTATATATAAAATACTATATATATATAATATATATATAAGTATATATTTATTATATATAATATATATATATACTATATTATATATAAATTATATATATAATACTTCTATATTATATTATATATAATATAGGTATATATTTATATATATGCTATAAATATATATATATATTATATATAATAATATAATATAATATATATATATAATATAATATAATTTAAATATATATATATATATAATAATAATAATAATATATAATATATATGTAAAATCATTTAGCGTTAGGAGAACTGGTCAATTCGATTTCAAGTTAGGTTAGGCTTTAAGGATCGTATACTCCTTGCTAGAGATTAGGAGTTTCGAGGCTCTAAATAGCACCGTAAATTCATCGTAATAATTGGTAATCGAATTAGTACGCCACAGGTAGTTTAATCGTATGTGAATAAATCTGTGCATACCTAACAAATTTTATCATAATTTGAACTAGCAGGCACCTAAACCGATTGGGGCCTAACATATTACTGGATCAACAATGCTCGCTGCAACTTAGACCTGAACTTTAGATAGATCCTATGTTGACGTAAACCTAGACCTAACTAGAGAGATTAACGGTTCCCAAATATATATATAATATATATATATATAATATATAACTTATTATATATATTCCTGGTTTTGGCATTTATAGTACACTAATATTAATATAATTTAGTACAAATATTACATATAATGTGCACAAGTATTAATACACTACTTGTGTATATGTATGTGTATGTATCAGCAAGATATCAGTAGTAGTATAAGTACAATATCCGCACGAATATTAGATTGATATCAATGAAAGTTATGATTAGATATTAGTATGCATATTAATACGTTGTCTATATAAGTATGTCATCAATACAATTATTTAATACAATATCATTATGTAATATACAATATCATTATGTAAAATTACTAAGAGTATTTGTATAATGTTTTTGTACTTTTACTCTCACTATATAGATATTTATTTCAAGTATTTCTAAATTTTTCGTCATTTAATGTGTAACTTAGCCTCTGTTTGATAATGTGAAAAGACAACACGAATAATTATCGAAAAATTAATAATGCATCGATGTTGATAATGTAAAAAAAGTGTAAGATGTTAATAGCTGAATCTTTAAATGAATATTTCATTTATCAGGTATATAACTTATTCGATAGCGATATTTTTTACACAATTTTTTTGAAAATTTGTAAAATATAAGAAATGGTGAAAAATCCAATACAAAAGACAACTTCAAATATTCAGTTTAAAACAATTTTTATAATGTCACAATGATATATGGATGTTTATTAGTAATTATTATTACATCCGACTGAACGGAACATTGTATAAAGAGTGATAGAATAGATAGAGAAATGATAGATAGTAGGGTGTGGATTAGATCGATACGATAAGATAGAAAGGAATAGATAGAGTAGAAATGTTTCAGGGTTTTATTAATCGTAACGAAGTACATTTAATGATGATAGATAGATAGATAGATAGATGATAGATAGATGATAGAAGATAGATAGATAGATAGATAGGGAGGAAGAAAAAGAAGAAACACCTAATTAAATTCAATTTAATGTAAACGTTTCGTATTGTTAGATCAGTGAGTAGATAGCAAGATGATACGATAAGATAGATAGATAGATAGTATGGATAGGAGTTAGATAAGACGACCATTTCTTTTTGTAAATACAGGAGAAAGTTAGCTTCACATTGTCTATATCCTAATCGATTTTTTTCAATGTGCGCTACGAAGAGATAAAGAAAAAAAAAATAAAAATAAACTAAAGAAGTAAAATAAAAATAAAGAATAAAACAACAAAAAGGGATAAAAGAAACACTTAATCTCATGTTTCTCGATCCACGTTCATTATCGCATACTGATAATGTATATCTTTAATTAAGTATACAAGTCATTATGATTGTGAATATTATATATATTTATTATTATATAATTTATATTATAATTATATATATTATAATATTATAATATTATTATATATAATATTTATATTATATAAATATATATATTATATATTATATCTATCTATATATATATATATTATATAATATTATCGTTTATATTTCTATTATTATAATATATTTAAGATATTTTATATATATGATGTATATTATATTTATTATTATAGAATTAAGTATATATATTTTTCTTATTATAATATTATATATATTTATATTATATACTTATATATATATATAATATATTATAATATACTATATATATATTACAATTATAATATATTTATATACATATTTAATTATATATTATATTATTAATATTATATTTAATATAATTAATTTTTATATATATAATATATAATCATATATATAGTATATATCTGGTAACTATACTAAAGTATATTATATATATGGTAATATGATATATTATAGGGTTGGGTATATACATATATATGGAATAATATATATATATAATATATTTTATAAGAGTATTATATTAATAGTAGTATGTATATATATAATATTTATATATCTATTATTAGTATATTTATTATGAATATATATAGTGGGAGGGTGGGCCCCATTGTATAGTTGACAGTGATATATTATATATATGATATATATATAGTATAATATCTAGTTTATTACTATTATAAATATATTTATATTATATATAATATTATTATAATATATATATATATACTAAGTTATTAATATCCTTATTTGTGATTATATATGTATATATTATATATATATTGTTTCATACTTATATTTATTATAATCATCCTATTATATATATAATATATATATAATATATATAGTGTGTGATATTCGTGTTTCCTATTTTATATATTAAAGTAATATAGTATATGTATATCTTATATTGAAAAGAATATTGAATATAATGTTACCGTTGTCTAGAGTGGTAACTTTATAGGGTGATAGTAGTATATATCTATATAATTTATATTTATAATATATATATATATTATTAATATTTTTGTATATATATATTAAGTAATATATAGTATATATATTATAGTATTATATAATAGTAAGGAGGATACGAGTATACTATATATATATATTATTTATATTTAAATAATATAATATGTATACACTTATAATACTACGTATATATATTTAATAATTTATATATTATATATATTTATATATATATTTATTATATATATAATAGGTAATATAATAATATATTTATATTATTATATAGTTATTATTTTGATATATATATACCTAAATATTTCGTCCATAGAATTCTAATACGTAATATTATTATTTTATATATATAAAGTGTTATGTATATTAATTATAAATAAGTTAGTAGTTGAAATAGTAAGCTTAATGGTATACAGTTTTTAAAGAATTTCTTATTTAATATTTATACATACATATATATATATATACAAATATATATATATTATTATACAATAATATGTGTTTTAGTATGCAAAAATCTATATATTATATGATATATGTTAAATTTTTTTGTGTGTGTGTGTGATGATTGGTGTGTGTGTGTGGTGTGTGGTGTTTAGTGTGTGTGTTACCGCTCTTTGCTTAACTATTGAAAAGTATTCAATAAATACAAATAATCTTAGGATGTAACACCATTATGCTTTAAACTTAAAATAGGGGTAAACTCTCAGAGATTTCTTATGAAAATGGTCATGGTGGCTATAATAGTTGAATGAAGGTCAAGGAAGGCAAGAAAGTTTATGACAAAGAAAATGCTCTCCCCTTGATAAAAATATTTTGGTTTTGGTTATTATAGTGCTGATTCTTAGCTAATGAGATTTATTTAAATTGGCAAGTTTCTCATTTTTTTCCTAGATTGAACCAATATATCTTGTGAAAATTAAGTTGGGTTATGTCAGTATTTAAAATGACTAATTGCAAAGAATTCTGAAAACATTTTTGTAAAAGGGTATCTAGTAAGAGGAAGTGTTACGCAATTTTTCAGTGTTCTTTTTAAATTTTCAAATTCTTTTTTTTTTTTTTTTTTTTTTTGGGGGGGGGGGGGAAATTTGTTCCTTGTACAAAATTAAAACAATTGCATATACCGAAAAATATTCTAAAGAAAAAAAATGCTTTTCTCCCATGTCCCCCTACTACAAAATCCCAGAAAATTTGCTGAAGATAGAATCACCAGAAAAAAAATTATCGCAATTTTCCATTTTCAAAACCAAAAAAAGTAGGTTTAGAAATTGGACCATTGCTTGGATATGGGGTCAAATCAAAATTTCCCTTCTAACGGTCTTTAGGTAATACTCCAATCTTTATATAGTTCAAGTTTGAAGTCATTTCTAAAAAAAATTGTAATACTAGAATTGAAAAATGTCAATCAAAAACATATGTTTTCAAAAAATTAAAATTCAAAAGAAATGCCTACATAAATAGAAAAACGCCCCAAAACTACATTTTGGACGTCAGAAAATGCTGCCGTTTATTTTAATTTGGTCAAAATTGGCTGAAAATTAAGAATCTTTGGTCCATTTTAAGTTTGGGACTAAAATGGGCTGCCCTTTAAGCAAAAATCAAACCCTCACCATATTAATAAAATCAAAAAAATTATTTAATTTTACATACATTAGAGAATTAGTAAGATAATTACTAACAAGTTCATTAAGTTCTTACATTTAATCATTAACCCATCTTTCATTTATTTTTTATTTATTATTTTTTTTAAAATTTTTTTTATTAATGTTCAAATCTATTAAATTCGTTTTTATTTACTAATTTAATCTCTCGATCTCTCCGTATATATTATATTTATATATATTAATAATATATATATATATAATATTTTAATATATTATAATATATTAATATATTTTTAATATAATAATTAATATATATTATATATATATATATATAATTTTATATATATTAAGATATTAGATATATTATATAATATATATATGTAATTTCTTTAATAGTATATTATATACTTAATAATAAATATATATATTATCTTATATATTATATCTCTACAAGAACATATATAATATTTTAATATATATAATATTATATTATTATATATATATACTAATATTATATAATATATCAATATATAGTAATGTATATATATATATAATATTATATATATTAATTTAATATATATTATTATTATATTTTTTCGATTCACATTATAATATATTTGTTCTAATTATTCTTTTGAAGAAATATATTTAATTTTAAAGATATATATATCTTGATATATAATATATATATATAATCTATATATATTCATATCACAATATAATCTTAAAATTTTAATATGAATGTATTTGTTCAATAAGAGGAAAAATATGGATAACTCAAATATCATATGAATAATTATTTTAAAAAAAAATAATAACACTTAATGTGTTTTTTTATTTTAATTTAGTATTTTTTTTGTGTTATTGGTTTTTCTTTAAAAATAAAAGTTAAATACTTAATACTGATATCCTTACCTAAAATAATAAACCGTAAGCTTTGTCAGTGTCAATTAAAAAAAAAAATAGTTTTTATTTCAATAAAAATTGTTTTGTAATTAAAACAACTTTTTTAATTACTTGCAATCATATAATATAAATAATATAATGAAGCAAGTATGTGGGTGTGGTAAAGTTTAACATATATCTCAAGTATTTCATTTTTTGTTGCAAGAAAATTAACGATGTAGAAGGCTAAAGCGGGGCGCGACACAAACACACAAACACAAAAGTACAAAAAAAAAAATCACACAAACACACACTATCACACCACAACACATCCCACACACTCCTAATAGTAGGAAATATAATAAGTAGTTTATTATTATTTTATAGTATATATATACCTATTATTATAATATATAATGTTTATTATACAGCTAATATGATTTATTAAAGAATAGTTATTCATTATTTTATTGTTTAAATATATATTTATATATATTGATATATATATAGGGTATATTGTAGTGAGTATTATTATTATATATATATATATATATATTTATATATAATATATATAATATATATTATATATATATATAATATTATGTATTATATATATTATTTATATATAAATGTGAAGTATATAATATGAGGTATAAATATATATATAGAGTGGTATATATATATATATACTATATATATATAATAATATTATATATTATTAGTAGATTATATAGTTGTGTATGTATAGGTATAGATAGCTAGGTGGCGATATATAGTAAATAATATCATATTTAGGATACTATATCAAATAGGTAATTATAATAGTTAATATATTATATATATATATATATATATATATATATATATATATTAGTAGGGATCACTAGACCTAGGGAATGCGAATATATCTAGTAATATGGATAATTCTCAATATTATATCTATATAATATATAATATATTATGTTATGATATATTATAATATTATATTATTATTAATATGTAGTAGTATATGGGGTATTTAATATATATATATATATGGATAATAGCTTATATATATTGTAATATATAATATATATATTATATATATATATATATATATATATAATATAATTTAAATATCTAAATATAGTAATAATAATTATTTATAAATATATACATATACCGTATTATTAAATATTATATATATAATTTTAACTAGTATATATTACTATTATCAAGTTTAATTTATATAATATATATATATATATTAAGTGTATAATATATTATATTAGTTATGGATGTAGTAAGGTATAGATACGAGGATGTTGTCTGAATTTTAAAAGCCTTTTTCTCATTCATTGCAGGGCCATTTAAGGTGATCTAGCAGCGGCCACCAACTACAGCACTACACCCCAAATAGTTACAATTCTACACAACCAGACCACCACACACACCGGACATATATGTATATATATATATTATATTATATAATATTAGTTATATTATATATTATATATTAGTGGTATTTTATATTTATATATTTTCTACTACTTATAATATATACTATAATATTATATTATATAAATATTAATACTCACTATTATATATTTAATATAGTATTTATTACTATATAATTATAATTATTCATGATATTTATAATTATGATAATATATTATTTATAATATATTATATTAATAATTATTAATTATTATATATATATAATGATATTATATATTAACATACTATATATTATATATATATATATATAACTTAAATGTTACCAAAATGGATAAAAAATATATTAGAAAATGCATTTTTACGGAAGAGATATAATAAATCAAAATAAACTAAAATTTTTGAAGTTTCATGATCAGTGAATTTTGTTTTACTTTTTTATTATTTTGTCTTTAAATGAGATTTTTTTTTTTACATTTCAAATAATATTATTTTTATTTGTAGTTTAATTAGGTTTTCTTATTAGTATCCAGACTGGATCAATGAGAAATCTTAAAATATGTAAATTGATAGGGTAAAGATAATTCCTCTTCTTCTTGAACGCGTACATACTGTAGTCTGTATATCATTAACTCTACATGTGTAAATAAACTTTAATTCAAGTACAATGAATTTGTAGTAATATATGACGAAAAAAAAAAAATAATAATGATATAATATTTAATTATATATATTATATATTTATAATATATTATATTATATATTACTAACTATTACGATATGTCATACAAAAACACGTGTAATGGAAAAATATATATTTAAGCCGAGATACTTCGAGGCTGAATACGTCATAATTTAATAAATTTCAATATTATGGTGATGAATAATGCATAAGAGATGGGTCGGATTATGATTATTATTATTAACTATATTGCAAGAATGGGTTATTAATTTAATGATTATTTTATGTGCAAACAATCATCATAATTTTAGAAATATGGTGAAATATATGTAATTTAGGGTTAAATTAATTAAGCCATATTAAATATTTAAACACTGAATACGCATTATACTACAGTGAATAATAACCACCTGTCTCTCGAATTATCATGTTACACTTGCATTGTATACGTTACCGCAAAAATATTATCAAAACTAAATTTTCTGAGTGACTTTACTCAAAATTTCAATTTATCAGTTATTTTAAATGAATAAATTTATACCACATATATTATACTATAATATAGTCCAAAATGATACCAAGTATGGTTGGAACTCGCAGATTAGCATAGGGGAGTTGGCGGATATGTTAGGTCACATACTAATTTATTCAGTCAAATCCAGGATTGATGTGGATGTACTGTTGCAGACTCTGAGATCACACATTTGGCGGGGTCCCGGTCCGGGTTTTTATGCAAATTCCCAGGCATTCAAATGATTTGGCCAATCTCTCGCTACAATGCGGGGAATACAGAGCCTTGGAGAATTGTTATTTTTAATGAAAAAAATCGTTTTAGACTGGCGATTGGTCGCGGCTTTAGACGTAATTGTCTTTCAGGGAAGGTTTTGTGTGGAAAGAAGGCGGACGATCATACAATAATTCATATTTGTTAAGAAGATGCTACACCACACACTATATCATAGTTATACATAGCGAGAACATAGACGGGAGCAACTGCAAATTCGCTCTCGTAACCATAGGTGTAACTCACTAAATGAAATACGATGCAAATGGTTTAAATAAAAGGTCCTAACACTAATCCGTAATTTTCCACTTATGAGATCTGGTGTAGAACCTTTAGAGTAGATAGAGATATAAGACAGCCTCTATATAAAATTTGGGTGAAGTAAGCAGATGTATTCCTATCTATTTAATATATATTTCTTTTCTCATACTATACATCGCTTAATATAAAAAACTAATTCACAGTGAAAAGTGGAATAAAAAGAAGTGTACAAAGACTCCTTGAAAGGAGGTTAAAGAACTTATTCATATAATATTTAAAATTAATACCACACTTTTTAACAACAAATTCTACATTTGTTTCTCATAGTAAAATATTTTATAAAGATCGCGTCTTTAAATAACTTCTTTCTTTCACAGGAGATATCTCTCTCTGTTTCTCATTTTTCTTTCATTTTTCTATTTTTAATTTAATTATTGTCTTAAATTGATTTCTGATCAGGGGGAGTTTTAACAAGGTTATAAAAGATTTTCACATTTCTGGAGACATTTTTCAACTACTGACTATTGATTGTCCTTAGATCTTATGTGGGCATTATTGTATTTATAGGATAATACACTTTTCACACACATCGATAAGTTGGCACATGATATCTAACTAAGGCAATTAAAGCTTTCCCAATATTATAATATTTAGTTGTACTACAAATATGACAAATTTGCAATCTTTTATAGTTTCCGGGGAGAAGGAACCACTTATAGAATTCTTTCGGAGAGTTGGTTTACTATTCTTATGCATAGTGGTTCTGACATCAAAACTTACAAGTTTTTTCATGATGTTTAATCATAAGTCATTGAGGTCGTTGGTCTGGGTTACATTACTATATATAGATAAAATTAAAGAATCGCGGAGGGCATGGTTTTAATAATTTTGCAGCATAACATTAGTTTACTAAGACACTAATGCCTGTTTGAAGCGATCGGAGCTGCCTGATACAAAAAGGCATCTGTAGACATATCGAGCCACCTCCTGCTTCTCTTAGTATCGGTTCGAGACATGTTCTTAGACAAGTTACGAGGGTCTTGGGGTGACTACTTTGCTTGAGAATTAGCGTGTGTTTGCATTTTAGCAAGGGTCGCTAGTATGGATGTACCTAGCAGGCCGGCGAACAGCACTCTGTCTAAACTAGATGAGAAGTATAATTTGCTGGCGTCGGTCTCTTGTGACAATTGTCTGGGACCACCAAATTGGAATATTTTATTTGATCAAGCACTTTCACTGGCCGCTCTCTATATACAGTTTTGGATTTTCTGAGGGGAAAGGGGCAGCAAAGTATGTGAGAAGAACCGATATCTAGACAAAGGGTAAGATAAAATAAGTCTATAGTGCGCCTACCAGGGGGTAATTATACAGAATATCTGCATTCATATGATCTGAAACTTGTCGGACTGACCTCTATCTAAGTGGCCTTTCCATTTATGATGGGATTGATTTTCTTCTACTGGTTGCGGGCTGAATTTGTTACACATTGCACGATATTTTTCCCCGGGCGCACTGTGCAGATGCTCTGGAAGAACATAATACTTTGATAGCAGTCCAGACAGCGATTTATCCAAGGTGTCCTGGGATGGTGTCACTTTTTATTACGTCATCAAATTTCAGGCCTTTGTGGAAGCATTATATTCTGGGCAGTAGTTTAGGCGGGCGTATTCCTATGGACAGTTTAATTTTGGTCCCTCTCTTTTGGATATTCCAAAGACTTTGTCTTTATAACAAAGTAGAGCTTTTTTTGTTTGTCTAATAGCAAGGTTTTTATGTATTCATCATTTTCCTGATTTATCATGATTGGTCTTCATTGATAGACATTATTCATAATCTATTTGATTTTTTAAATCACGCATTTCTACCTCAGTCTTCTACTCTGCGCTTTAGTGACTATACTTTCAGATTTTCTACGTCTATAGCTTTATTCTCTCACTTTAGATATTCAAACAGCTTTTTTGGTTGTTTATCAAAATTATTCAGGTTTATAGCCATTACCTTAATAATATTTATCCCAAATAACTTTTTTTCTAATCTACACGTTACCGCTCCGGTATATGGTTGATTGCATATATTTTATTTAAAACATTTATCGATTATGAGTTAATTTTTCTCATATAGGAATAGTGAGGTATTTTTGGATTTGTGGTCAGTGGTTTTGGTTTAAAAAGACTGGCTTGATAGATTACGTTGATGTTATTGTCTGCGTTTTTGAGCGCGTTTGATGTCATACGCCGTCGAATATTTGTGGATACAACCCTATTAAATCCTCATGGTGGGGCAACATTCATTCTTGACGTTTAATTAGAGCTTTAAATGTTAATTAATTATATCTGTATTGGGTTTCTGTTCCTGAAGCTTTGACTTGGTACGAGACGTGTCAATCAGCTAGAGGTTAAACCAATTACTGTTCTCTGTCTGTACATTAAACTTGAGCGCCGACTATTGGCTGAGCAGTTATCTATGGAAATGCCACGTCCCTATCTATCAGTTTTGACAATCTGCATTTAATCTATTATTTCATTTATTTATCACATAAGTTATAATCAGAACCAAAGGGTTTTGTTTTTAGGAAGTGATTAAATGCCATGACGGTTGGAATGAGCTAACAAAATTCTTTTGGCGAACCTCTCGAACCTTTTGATTTTTAGAAGGTGGTTACTCGAACTATATCGAAGATAGTAATCTCATCGTGTTGTTTCAATTGCATTGACCTTGTCGCTAGTTGTAGATTTTTAAAGTATTTCCGTTATTTTAAAACGTATTAATTTTATTTCGGAACTTTACACAGAGTAGTTTATTTGCATAATATATTTTGTTCAGTGGGGATAAGAACACTGGATATACAAATGCGATTGGCCGATGGGTGCTCATCATTGCGAACTATTATATTTGGCATGGCGGATAGCAATTGCTATATGAGCTGTTGTGGGGGCAGTGGGGTACTATGACCTTTATCGTGCCCAGTGGGCAGCTAGGTAGGGGTGGGAGAGTGGACTGCCTGTATGGAATATTGGTGTGGCGGGTTTTTTTGCATTCTTCAAAAGGCCTTTGTTCTTTCGCAGCATTTCATTCATATTATAGCTCTCGAGGCGGGAGTAACGCGTTAACAAATTAAATTACGGAGAAATAGGTTTTAAGGGGGCTATGACAATTGCCAACATTTCAATGTATTCCTGGTAAACCCAATGCGAATCATAAGCTCTTTTAAATCTCTTGATCGTTTTAGGTTTTGTTGCACTAAATATCCTAATAATTATCTTTTTATTTCTATTAATATTCTTGGTTATCGTATAACTTTTCTCTTTATTATAGTGTAACTACTAATAGTTTTAATTTCCGTTATTTCTATCATACTTATATATTATCTAATATTTTATTGGAGCTAATTAATTGCGAGGGGTTGAAGGTTTACATGTAGGTATTTGGCAATTATACGCTTTTAAACATATATATATATAATTATTATACTATACCCTTTCGAGGTTGCAATTCTCTTTTTGGTGCTCCTCTTTTGTCTTTAGTAGTGGACTAATATATCATTAGCCATATACTTTGTATTTTCGGAGGCCCTGCAAGAGAATGTTGACGAAAGTGAAAATAGGGCACATTTAACGGGTGAGTGTCGAAATATTTACTTCATTTCGGGTAAATTGCATTATAATTTCTAAATTTTTCCTTCATATTAGAGGTAATATGTCGCTCGGTGGTAAAAGTTATGACGGTATTCTGGGTGATAAATTAGTTGGAATAGTAATGCTTTGTTGTCATATCATTTTTCGACTCGTGAGTTTAATTCATGCTATCTTAGCTGATGAAGGGTAATTGCATCTCTGCCAATGTGTGGCATAAGGATTCATAATTGGGCCTCACGGGTTGGTTCCGAAACTCTCTTTTTATTTTAACTACAAAAAAGGAAGACTGATTATACCTCTAACTCTGTTGTGTCTTTTTCTCAAGTTATTTTCAGAACACTGGGCAACTATCCAGTGACGTTGCTTTCCAAGGGAATGCCCACAGCTGTTATTCAACATCTTTGTTGATTATATATTTATCGTATAATATGCATCTGGCTCTCATAGCTATCGGGGAGCCTTTGATTGTTGCGTTTAATAAGGTATGTAATAAGCTAATTCTATTATATTAGCTTTCAGGTGACTAGCTTAGTCTCATTTGCAATTATTTTTACTGCTCTTTAATTATTAATTTAATGCGGTGTTTACCCAAACTTATTTTTATTGCAGCTAACAAATTTTTATGTCCTTTATTAATTCTTTTCAGAAAGATTTTCCTTTGCTTTTCTCCATTTCATTATTTTTGTTTAATTTTTATGTAATATAATTTTCGGTTAATCATAAGGATATGAGAAACAAATCTATATTTGTATCCAATTATATAAAATCTTTTTATAATTAAATTGATAATCACTGATAGGAACATGCCTTAGGAGAGGTTTTTGAATGGTGCAGAAGTGGTTAAGATTTTACGATTGAATATGTATTTGTAAATTTGAGCAACGCATATTTTTATTTTTTAAAATGATTAAAATGTTTAAATTAACTCCATACCTTCTTAGTTGACGGGGTCAATTGTAAAATTGGTTTTTATATTTGAAAGCTTATATATTACTTAAATTAATTTAACGTTTAGAGAAATTGGCGATACGGGCTAAAGAAGGATTTAGCCTTTACATCTTTAGTATAATGGTAGAACTATCCTACACTAAAATTTTAACTCATATTAATGGTCAAATAGGCTTAAATTATTTTTTACATCAGTTATTTATATCGTTGTTATCTTTGATTTGCGGGCGAACTATGTGGGATAAGGGTTTATCACGCCTTGCAAACAGAATTTTGCTTTCAAGTTGTTATACAGGTAGGTCCGTGAAAGTCATTGGGCGATGAGATTCCGCTATCGTATTTCAAATATAATACATATTCCCTGGCACTTGTTGATATCGTGGACATCTCGCGGTTAAGCTTGTCTTTCCCTCGTCTGGGATACTTACGTCCAACAGATCTTTTGAATTGAGTAAGCATTTTTACCATTACGTTCTATTTTGTATTTACTGTCCATACTTTGACTGACTTTTCAGGTAGAATTCTTGCCTTCATGATCTTTACCTACGCTTGTACCTGGCGTAACATTACATGAAATATCATTAAAAATTAGCGTGTTTAATTAACGATGCTGTAATTTTAACGGCCCTAAAAAAATCATTTAATGGTTACTTTATAAGCCCTTATTTATGTCTTCGAAATATATTAAATTTTTCTTGCAGTTAGTTTCTGTACATTTATTTTATTATATAATATTAATCATTTTCAATTTTGGTTCTCATATTTATGGTACAGTTAAAGATTGGTCGTGAAACTTTATGGTGGTATGATTTTTAACACTCTTAATTTAGAATTAGCATGGCAAGTTTAATTATATTCTAACTTTCATCGTTTATTAGGTTTCATATTTTTCTTTTTACGTTTATAACTCTTTTATAATTATTTTGTTTGTTATTATATTTATTATTATTTATATTATTATTATCTATTTAATATTTATTATATTATTATTATTATTATTTTCTTATTTTATTTAATTGGTGGTAAGTATTATTGGAATTGCAATTGATGATTTGTTTATTAATAGTAGTAAAAGAAGTAGGTAGTAAGTCAGTATTATTTTTATTTTTATTAATAGTAGTAAGTATCAGTAGTAATAGTATTATTATTATTTTTATTATTTTTTCATTATTTTTCCGTATTAATTTTCATTTTCTATTTCTATATGACTCTTTTAACTTATTATGTTTAAAGTTCGATGCAACATTGTTTTTATTATTTTTCAATGTCATTCTTCCTCATTTGTTCATAACATAATTAAGGTCACAACTTTATGGCTGGACTTTAAATTTCTACGACTGGCTCCAGATGGCAACGGGCACAGCCGATCTAGGCGTTTCCCGCCTTTGTTGTTGTTGTCGTTTGGTTGGCATTCATCCCTCTTAAGCATATAATAGGGGATATAGGGGGCATTCTTCAGATTCACACAGGAGAGGATTGTGTAGAAAGCGTTGGATGTCCCAAAAGTACAGACTTATAAGAGTTTCAACAGTATTGTTATTGGTATCTTGATTTTCGACCTACACTTCTCCCTCGGCTCAAATTTCTGTCATCCGCTACAGGCTTTCTTTCTTTCACAAGCAGCTCGACAGTGCCCGCCAGGTCTCTTATGGCTTTTATCATTGCTTCTAACTGGCTAGAAATCTTCTCATGATCGAGGCTGGTGGAGGTTTGTGGGCGTTCCTCTCTATATGAGTGACTCTCTCTTAATTTATTTTAATTACTGGAAAAGCTTTTAATTCAGCGTCGGACAAGCCCTTTCTCTCTCTCATTAGATTATACTTGATTCTCTCTCTCCCCCAAGTTTCATTTTGTTTAGCGGTTGATATGTTTTCCCTTTTTCGTATAAAATTTTTAAATAATCGTCGGCACTGGGACCATTCTATGTATTCGTTTTTGTTCTTCGACATAGCATGAGAATTCATTTTTTTGCTTAAACAATTTGAGGGTAGTTCTTTGCTATTATAAGCATAATAATTCTGTCGATTTTGCACAATTGTTAGGACTTGGGATTAAATTTTACAACTTCATATAACAGTCTAGTTTCTGATAAATTTTCTAGCTCATTATCACTGTTTAAGAACGTTTCAACTCACTCTAATTATCAATTATTTTTCACCTTTTGTTAGTTCACAATTAAACTAAAACATATTTGGTTTTATATATTTTTACTTCTCTGGTCGGCTCAATTCAATCTCAGGAACCCTATATATTAAATGCTAATTTTCCCTTTTGCGACTTTTCCATTATTTTAAAGGAAATTGCCTCCCTCGATTTTCTGCCTTAGAGGCTGGTAAGGTAGGTTTCTCAAATCCGTTCAAGAGTTCATACTTGATAAGCATTTATTTTGCAAGGAAGTGTTCTTCGAAACAACAGTTATTTTGGTAAAATTTCTCTTGCCAAAAGGTCCAACTTTCGCTTCTGGTGTGTCTGAATATGGTTCAACTTGAGACGGGTTTTACAGCGCTAAAGTTCATTTGCTGCCTAAACAATATTTGGGATCGAAAGGTGGGGTTGGCATTGGAGTGTCAATTGACTAATCATAGGTTTGAAAGCGGACTGGTATATTCACGGTTAAGTCGTCTATGGGTTGTTTTGTTTTTGTTCTTGAAGTTTTCGGCGACTCTACTTTGCGGGCCGGGGTCCGCTCGGCAAGGAAGAGGGGGGAGGTAGAATAATCTAGAATTATTAGGACTTATTAGACTGTTAATTGGATTTTTTTCTCAACTTTTAGAGTACTCTAGAATTTATTTGATGTTTTTAACTTTTTCGAATATTTTAAGATTATTAGAATTTTTTTTTAGAATGTTCTTTTAGAATATTTTGTCAATATTGTGATTTGTGAAACGTTTCAAAACTAATTTCATTATATGAAAGATCTTCCGAGAAGTATTTGTAACATTTTAATAATTTTACATCTTTTTAAAAGCATTAAAATATCCTTCAGTACATTTAGAACTCTAAAATCTTATTAAAATATCCATTAGAACATTTAGACCATTTAGAACTTTAAAAACTAATATTGGACTGTTAAGGAATTATTGTCTGATAATTTTGGGAGGGAAGGGTTTTAATTACCGTTTTTTTTCACACCAAGTTTTTGGGCGCTACCTTAATTTGACGGGTGATCAATTACAAGTTAATTATACAATGGCAATGTTCCTAGGAATGCTCCCTAGATAAGGGGGGGGTTTTGGGTCACCTGGAAGGGTTGTTACATAATTTGGACGACGGGGTTACAAATTTCTAGAGTCGAAGATACTCGAGGGCGAATAGTAATAATATAAAAATCAATTTTATTTTTGAAGGTAGGTGAATAAGATGTTTAATGGAATCGTTAAATCAGGTTTGTTAATGGCTGAGTGGTTTATTGTATCAATTGAATGGTGAAATATGAAAGGGAACACCTTCTAAATTGACGAATTTAATACACGTTAATCACAGCGCAAATAATAAATGACCCTGTCACTAATATAATTAGCACCTTATAAATTTAAGGTTATTTAGACACATAAAGATCTGGGTGCAGCACGATCCATTTCATATACACGCTAGGGGGATCGGCACACCATCCGAATCTGGGCTTTGGTTTTTGTCCTATGCGGCGCTCGGTCGCCCAATCACTTCAATGAATTTGGCAATCTTCTCCTCGCTAATGCCGGGGGGAGATGCTGTTGTTATGGTTCGCTGGCGAGGAGAGAGAAGGGAGGACTTGGATTTTCCGCTTTTGCCATAGTTACGAAGGGAAAGGTTTAATAAAGTTTAATCGATGCAACCAATTTACTTTTGTTAAGAGATGTATTCCGGTGGGGGCTGCAAAATTCGCCTCGTACATAGGTGTACATCTCCCTATGAATACTCACTGCATGTCTTTACAATACGTCCTTACAACATGTATTTCACTGTAATAGTATATATTATATATATATATAATACATTATATATTTATATAATTATAATATTATTATAATATAGTGCGGGTGGGACATGTAAATCTTATAAAACTGGGATGGATTTTAATATTCTTTCCGAAAGCGTCAGACCTAAATATTAGATATTATTTTATTTAAATACTATGAAAAATTTAGAAAAATATCATAAAGAAGTAAACTAAGTCAAATAATTTAAAATTCCATTTTCTTTTATAACTAATGAGTGAACGAGAAAGTAATATGAAAATATTAAATAAATAATTACAAAAATATTCTTTCATATATAATATATACTAAACATAGTAATATTATAATTATATCCTCTATAGGTGCTCTATATATATAATACTATATATATTCTTTGGTGATATATTTCTTAGGTTATATATGCTATATATTTTTATTCATTGATATATATTTTCAAAATAAGTAATACTATTATTATATATATATATTTATTATTCTATCAGCCATGAATACTTTATATACGTAGGATCTCATATATATATATATATATATTATCATATAATATTAATTTTTACAAGGCTTGATAATATCTTGGCACAAGTACAAACACAAATTTTAATTTAAATCTTCACAAAAAAAAATATTAAACAGTTAATAAATACAAAATAAATAGATTCCTAATGAATTTAGCAATAAAAATATATATTACATAGAAAATAAAATAAAATAAAATAAACAAAAACATGGTACAAAATGACTTAACAAAGGTTTTTTAGAAGTCGTAACTTGCATATATATAACCAAAGGAGGCTCTCTCTCTCTCCCGTTCTTTCTTTTGAACTTCTTCTATCTACCATTTAGAATTGGGTAAGGGTATAAAGGGAAATGGAATGCTGCTATATTAAATAATTATAATATACCTATATTATATAACCCTACTACTATATATATATATATATCATTATATATATATATATATATATTTATATATATATATATATATAGTTATTATATATATATTATATTTATATATATATATATAATATACATAGTAATATAACTACTATATACTATTATATTATATATATATACTATATATATTTATCTATATATTATTATATAATATATATACTGTGTATCATTTTATTATACTATTATATATATATTAGTGAATATTTGTATATATAATATCTAATTATATATATAGTGTATAATATATAAATATATATATAATATATTATATTATCTATATATTATTTTTATATGATATATTATATATATAGTATATAACTACTATATATATATATATATATATTATAATATATATATATATATATATCTATTTTATATATATATATATATATACTATATATATATAGCTATAATACATATAGTATATATATAATACTAATATAATATTTATATTTTTAAGATAATAGTAGTATATATATATTTAGTATATAGTATAGTATAATAATATATATAATATATATATAATATACTAGAACAAAGAAAGCCGACTCAATCAAATGTGTGGGATTTGCTACTGTATGATTTCAATAATAATTAACTCGGTGAAGATACTTTTAATAATTTTTCCTTTTAATTAAATATTATTATAAAAATTTTAACATTCAGAACACTTTAGTTATCATGTAAAACTTTTTTAAACTTTGAATTCTTTTAATTATTTATTATAATTATTTAAATCTCAAACAATTTCAAAATTCTGGGAGAGAATCGATTTTTTGGTTCTTTCCTTTACCTCATCGTGTGTAAATATTAGGGATGTACCGATACAGAAAAGAGCCGATCCGATACCGATACCGATACTCTATTTTTTTAGGTGCCGATACCGATACCGACCGATACCGATACTTTAATTAATATAATAATTACACAGTAATAAGATAGAACATTTGTGCACTGCTAGGCAACTCAAGATTGCATTCCTGTACACAACATACATAGTCATTTATAATTTCAATGTTTGGTTGTGCCAGGTTATTTATTTTAATAAATTAAAATAGTACTTTAGGGAATAATAAATGCAATATAATATTATAACTTTTTTATGTTTGTGTTTATTTAAAAATATTCCATTTCTATTTTCAAGTAAGTATTAACAAAGTTTAGCTACTAGCTTTTTGTGTTTTAACATGATTACAATTTACAAGAAGATTCCTTTAACTAGCTACAAATATAAGAATAAAAATAATGAAAGGAAGAGACTCACATAATCAGCCGAAAAGTTAAATAAAAAAACGCTATTACTCACATGACATAATAATAATATTTGTAAAAGATGATATCATTCAATACTCAATTCAAAAATTCACAAATTGTGATGCAAAAACATTAAGGCTTTCACTAGTTCTGGCGAGAGACTGTTCCATTTTTGGGGTGTTTACATTTTCACCTACACTATAAATACGCTCTTCTCGACTGATGAAGGAGGTGCTGATAATTCATTTGCCTGCAAGCGCATTGAATGATAATGAATAACATTGGCCCCTTTTCATGCACCGCATTGAAAGATTCTCTGTAGGCAGCATCCATGTTTTCATAGAGCCTCTTCTTCTCTTTCACAGATTGCAAATTTGAATTATCTTGCTCCTTGATGACTGTTCTTCAGTTTTTTTACGATGAGGTTTCCTGGTGTGCATTCATTTGAAGGGTGAATGAGATGTCAT
>JABUQX010108216.1:0-17294 GCA_015478945.1 Trachelipus rathkii | reverse complement strand
TAATAAGGCCCTCTTCTAGGCTGACCTGTTGTAGAATACTGTTTGGCCTTCGTCAAAAATATATTCTTAGCTTTCTTGATAATTTATGATTTCCTCAGAAAAAATAATAAAATATTTTTAGTTTAATGTATTTATATATTTTTACAGTGGCCACTGAAATAGTTGATGATTCTTTAATAATGTTATTATTCTTTTTAATTATTGTTATTGCCTAAATTCTAGGCAGAGCAAAGAACACAGTCTTTGCTCCAAAGATGTTATAAAGGGTCTGGCACTCTGTCACTCCTAAATTTTATTCCTCGTCATTGCTTGCATCACGATTTACAAAGCTAAGCATGACTCGCCCTTTCGCTTGAGGCTTTATTCATATGTAAACAAAGAAGATAGTGAAATGGGATCAAAAATAAATTTTTTGAATCGTTTACTTAAATTTTTTCTTATATTTATTTTTTATTATTATTAATGTTATTTTATAACAAATTGAATAAAATAAATAAATTTCATCAATATTAGTTTTTTTGTATTAAGAAAAGGTCATTATTTCAAAATCCTCAACTTCCAGTGGCCATAATAATAAAAATAAAAAAATAAAAATAAAACAATAAAAAATATATAAGTATATATATAAAATAAATATACCGTATATATTATATAAGGTATATCATACATTATTTAATATATATTTTTAACAGATACTCTATTTTTTTAGGTGCTGATACTGATACTGATACTTTAATTAATATAATAAATACACAGTAATAAGATAGAACATTTGTATATTGATAGGCAACTCAGGATTGCATTCCCTGTACAACCAATACTTAGTCATTATTTCATATTCATGCCCAAGTATATTTATTTTTTATAAATTAAAATAGTATCTTTAAGGAATAATAAATGCAAATATAATATTAATAACTTTTTTATGTTTATATTTATTAAAAAAAAAATTTCAATTCCATTTTCCAGTAAGTATTAATAAAGTTTAGCTACTAGCTTTTATTATTTAACATGAATACAATTTACAAGAAGATTCTTTAACTAGCTACAATATAAAGAATAAAAATAATGAAAGAAGAGACCTTAATTAATCAGCTGAAAAGAAAAAATAAAAATATTCAAACATGACAATAATAATATATATATATATATATATATATATATATATATATATATATATAGAGATATATTTATAAAAAAATATATTTTTATATATATATTTATATATTATATATATATATATATATATACCGGATATATATTAGGGATGGGCCCGATACCAGATATCCGCTGAAAGTTAAAACTGATACTGGATTCCGGTCGATATCCTATAGTCTGTTAAATATATATATATATATATATATATATATATATATATATATGAGCAGAAATATATATAGGCATATATATATATATATATATATGAGATATATAGTATATATATATATATATATATATTTAAATATATATATATTATTAAGTTATTAATTATTATTATTAAGGTTGGTTAGTTATTACATATATATATATATATATAGTATATAGTTAATGTGGATATATATATAGATATAGTATATATATATATATATATATATATATATATATATATATATATATATATATATATATATATATACAAAGATAAAATAATCAGTCATCTAAGCAGAGCCCCAATCTAGAGAGAGGGAGTACTCGATCAACGTCCAAGCAGGACAGTTGTAAAGCCAAAAGATAGAATTGTTCATGAAGCCTCACCTGACCAGTTGCGAACCTGGGACCCTCACTCTGTTTGAGAGGTTCTCTAACACTGAGCCACCGGGGCATTTTTAACGTAGCGACGTTTTTAAAATATCAGAAAAAGAAATATATATATATATATATATATATATATATATATATATATATATATATATATATATATATATATATATATATATATATATATATATATATATGTTGTTGTTATCGGTATATATATATATATATATATATATATATATATATATATATATATATATATATATATATATATATAAGCATAGTTATTATTATATATATATATATATATATATATATATATATTATACATATATACATATATAGCAGTTGTTAGCATCTCGAGAGAGCGGTGATATGAAAGGCAAAGGCGAGGGTGTCGGCAGCAGCAGCAGTAGCTACAAAGGCGGTACCAAGAGATCGAAATCTCGCAGTCTAGGCATATATATATATATATATATATAAAGATAGATATATATATATATATTATATATATATATATATATATATATATATATATATATATAAATATATATATTATTATTATGTATGTATATATTATTATTATCATTATTACTATTATGCTAAACAATATATTTAACAAAATACATTATATTTTACTAATATTCTACTATTATACTTATATTTTTATATTATTATTATTGTGCTCTACACTTTCTAATCATTTCTGCGCATATACACTATATTCACTTGTATTTTAAATTATTCACCACTATTCACTTATTATTAACATTATTACTTTATTATCATTACCACCACTATCACTATTATTATTAATATGGTATACGCTATATCACCACCATTCACGAAAAGGTTAATGTGATAGAAGGGGGCTTCCGGACCCTTGCCACCAGTGGAAGAGAATTTGAAAAATTTTCTTTATAAAACTCCACGATTGTCTGGGAAAACGCAACTTCACCTTCTACAATCCATTTTAATTTCTTCATTATAATTTTATTTTCTGTATTTAATAATTCATATTCGAAATTGCTAAAAGAAATGATTTTAAAATTTTGAAGCTCCTCGAACCTAGATTACATATGAAATAAAATTTAAATGTTTAAAATTTTACATTTCTAAAATTATGAAAAGCACTGTTATCCCTAATCGTTAACCAAAAAAATTAACGGTATCAATCATTAAAGCGTTTATTACAGAAGTTAATGTTAATCTTTAACGCTAACCATCTTCAAAATATGTAGGAATAGTAATAATAATTGTTAATTTTCTTTTATTATGATTGCAAATATTTTTTTTATTTTTTAGTGAAAATATATATATATATATATATATATATATATATATATATATATATATATATATATATATATATATATATATTTATATAAAAATATATATATATATATATATATATATATATATATATATATATATAAACTTAGTTTTAATACAAATATGTATATTTTTTATAAATTACAACGCTTATTAGGCCTACTTCATATATTTTTCACTAGTCACAAAAAAAGCAAGTTCATATAATGAATGAAATAGGTTAATGACTCATTGAACGGACAACATTCAGTATCTTTTTTTTTCTTTAGCGAACCAATAAGAAATGAGAATACAGCATAAGAAAAACATATCTTAAACATTACTAAACAGGATAATAACCGTGTAAGAATAAACACATTTTGAGCCATTGAGAGGAGCGTTTATCAAATTTTTGAAAAAAAAAGTTTATTGAAATTGAATCAAATACAATTTAAAATCTGATAAGAAAATATTTTATAAACATAAATTAAGGTAATGGTTAATGGATATAGGGGAAAATTTTAACTCGTTAATAGTCTGTTACTTCTTTTTGAATTTAACGAAAGCATTAAAAGTTAATGAAAAAAATTAACGAGTTAATTAATGGATTAACGCATTAATGCCCACCTTTGTATATATATATATATATATAATATATATATATTAAAATATATATATATATATATATATATATATATATATATATATATATATATATATATATATATATATATATATATATATATATATATTTATATATATATATATATATATATATATATATATATATATATATATATATATATATTGGAACATAATTTTTCCCATAGGTTACAGGATATCATATATTAAATTATAGAAGTTTGTTTAAAAGATAAATAAGTTATTTTATTTCATTGTTTATTTTAAGTCTTTATAAATAAGTATCAGTATTCATTTTAGCTTAAATTATCACTGTGGAAAATATGAATGGTGATAAGGATATATCAGAAAAGCTCCACAATAGTTGTCCTCAGGCAGCTGCTCCAGATGATGATGAAAAATCGGTAAGTTTTCACAATTACCTTACAGGTTTCCCTTAATATATTATTCATTTGCATTTATTATATTAAGTGGATAGATTGTATGCCTTTGATTTTTAAAAATAATCCCATGCATGCTTTTATTGTAATTAAATTTTGTTTTATTGTGATTTGTAATTCACTGTTTTTTCTTATACTACAAGGAGTAAAATGTGCATTAATTGATTTAATAATAACACCAGATTGGCTTTAGGCATATTGTATAGTGCATTACTCAGGCTAGTCCATGATTTATTGACATTAAAAATTGGCTTAATGTGTTAATGGTACATAAATATAATCTTTTATTATATTTTATATAATAGTATGTATAGTGCTTCAAACACTTTTTAAACATTAAAAAACAGGTAACTTTATTGATTTGTTCTTTGTATGAATATTGCCAAATTAAAGAAGAAAAGTGAATGATTTTGTAGACCTTTCACATCTTGATCCATCATTTTAAAATTGCCCAACTTTGTTGAGAGAGGGAAAATTAGCTTTTTGAAAGGAGTATAAATCCAGTTCCATGACATCTGTATAAGCTTGTAATTGATTTGTTATTTTAAAGAATGTTTTTGTAGTGTTTAATGTTGTGGGTATTGGAATGTAAAGTATGCCAGTTATTGGCGACTTGAATTTGGGGCGAGCAAAAAGAAATGTAATGGGTAGTGAGGTTTTGAATATGTTGGAAAGGTTGTTGAGGATACTGAGGGAAGGTAAGAAATCTATAAATGTATCACTTCTTGGTGTGTGTTAAGCCGTGCTTGGGTGAGAAGCAGTGAAGTTTATGGCTAATATGTTGTTATATTGTGTTAAAGGGGATAAGTCAAGAATGGTGGAGGAAGAGGATTGAAAGATATAGATAATTTATTTGAAAATGAGGAAAAAGAAGGCAAAGATAACACATGTGATAAGGTCATAAACTAATACTGGTGCTGAAGGGATGCACAAAATCCCCCTAGCAATGGTTATCATCACTGTTACATCTTAAGTTGCAATACCAAGATATAACACCAAAACAAGAATCAATAAACCCCTCTGGGGATATATTATACCCTTATATTATATTATATAATATATTATAATATATATATATATATATATAAATATATACTAATAATATACTTATATAATATATATATATATTATTATATACTTAATATATATATATATTACTATATATTAATATATAATATAAATATATATAATAAAAAAAATAAAAAAATTCTGTTCAAAGCCTAAGCAAACACAACGAATCGAGATATCAACTAACCTTTTACATGTTATCCCAGCACATCTTAACAAAACGTCTCTTTGGATAATAGTTACTCCAATGATAACTAACAGAATGGTAAGTAATAAACAATCCTAAACTTTAAATTGACTATCTTAATGTCTACAGTTGGCTAGGTTACGCCTGGCTAAGCTGAGATTGTCCCCAGGCTTTAACTCCAGCGCACTGGTCCAGACCTTCAATGGACACAATCAAAGGTATGCCTGTACCAACCTCCTCGCTCAACCCAACCACAAACACCAAAAACCCAGTTACCCACAAAGCGTGCCTGAAGGGCAAATCTATCCCTCACAAATCTTTAACTTCAATATACATCAACCTGTAAAGAAATAATTAAATACATAAAACAAGGGTAATTGAAATCACTACAAAACAAGGGGAGGGGTAGACTTAGCTGACCAAACTGCAAACTGCCAAATCCCTTCCATGCAGACAGAAAAGATCTTGCATCACAAATCTAAAAAAGCAATCAATCTTATAACTTTCTCTCTCCCCCTCTTTTTTTTCTCTTCCACCAAACTCACATCAACCCTTTTATTCCCAATCATCCTTCAAGTCATCATCATAATCATCATCCCATTCCTTTCTCACAGTCTCCTTCATCCTTACAATCTCCTTCCTTTCATGACCTTTCACTTCATTATCATTCTCACTGTCATCAGTCAACACCCCTACTTGGCACACAACACGAATTGGTTCATTTAACATCTCACCATATTTGCTTCCAACATTCTGGATAACTTTACCAACAACCTCAACTGAACTTTCCACAGTTTCCATTGCATCACCCATACTATCCTTATGATACACATTTCCCTTGGGTTCATCCACTAACGACTTTTATTCTAGGATTTGATCCTTCCAAGCTCTTATTACTCCTTTCATTAACACCCTGTTGAATATGCATCTTCCCACCTCTTTCCTTACTCTCCATCACTTTCTTCAAACATCCAATAACCACATACCACACCTACCTTCTCATCTTCCTCATCATACATTTCTGCCTTTTCCACCTTACATATCCTATTGTTCCAATGCACCTTACTCTCAACTATTCTCTGTTTATCCATCACTTGATCATTCCAACCATTCGTTTTTCTGACTGTGAACAAAATACCACATATCTCTTCATATCCTTGTCTTTAATTCCACCACCTTTAACCTTTTCCTTACTCTCATTCAGATATACAGAACTACCCACTCTGTTCTGTTTTAACTGTTCACTTTTCCTTACTCCCCTACTGAAACATTTTATTTCCTCCCATTTGTCATATACCCGGTCACTTCCTCTATCCTCCTCCATGCCCTACCAACCCAATACACCTATCTTTTTCTCTCCAATCTTTCATTTCAGATAATCTTTCAGAACAATCCACCCATAAGTGATATATTGACCTGCATATATCACATTTCTTCACCTGACCATACCTATTCCTCCTGTTCATATATCTTCCACTGTACAATTGCTCTCTACCAGCTAACTCTTGTCTCTTACTCATACACCAACCTCTTCTTTTCTCATCGTTCCTTTCTTCCATCAGATATACTCTGAATTTTTGCCAATTTGCCTTTTTGTAGTTGTTGTGAAGTTGTAACTATTTTAGGGTTGAGTATTTTTGTTGTTCTGTATGCTGATTATTATTGGGATGTGGTCTGATGGGAGATCTTTTTCTGTGTTCCATGTTTAGAGTTGCGTGAAGAGAGAAGGAGAGGAGGAAAGTGATGTCTGGAGATGGTTTTGTGATTTGGTCTAGGTTTGTCGGCTGGAATTCTGGTATGGAGGTTTTTTGTAATTCTAATATATTTAAGGAATCAAGTTCATTGAGGATGTGAATTTCTCGGTTATCTGTGAGGTGTTCCCTGTACCAGGCTGTATGATGGGCAGTGAAGTCGCCCCCTATTATTAGGTTGTTGAGTGTATTGATAGGATTTAAGTTAGGTGTTTGTAGTTGTTTGGACAGTGTTGTGAATATGGGGTGGGGGATGTATATGTTTAATATATATGTTGTGGGAGATGTTGTTGAAGAGAATAATAAATGATTGGATGTTGAGGATAAGGTCCAATTTAATAGATAGTGGTTTCTTTGTGTAATGTCTAATCATAGGATTAGGTTTGTTTTTAATTAGTGTTAAGTAGGGGGTGGTTTTCAGAAAGAGTGTCCTGAATAAATGGAGTCTTATCCATAAAATGTTGTTCTTGGAATATTTTTGTGGTCTTTTTTTGGGGTATGGGCTTTCTGTAGTCAGAGCTGTATCTATGTTGTGTTTGTTAGAGGAGAGCGAGGTTTTCTGAATGTTTGTTGCTTAGGCCATTTATATTGATTTTAAGGATAATATTATATCATATAAAATAATATATTATATATATGATATGATATATATATATTATTATATATATATATATTATGATTATAATTTATATATATATATAATCATATCATATATATATATATATGATATATAGTACCTATATATTATACTGTATATATATATATATATATATATATATATAATTTTTAATAAATAAATATTATATTATATACATATATATAATCTAATATGATATATATATACCTATACACCTATTATATATATATATTACTATATATATATATATATATATAATTAGTCAGCATCAGTTAACTTTATTTACTACTCGTGCTCTCTGCTCTCTCTCTCTCTCTCTCTCTCTCGTCTCTCTCTCTCTCATCTCTCTCTCTCTCTCTCTCTCTCTCCTCTCGTCTCTCTCTCTCCTCTCTCTTCTCTCTCTCTCACATCTCTCTCTCTCGCTCTCTCCCTCTCTCCTCTCTCCCTCCTCTCTTCTCTCTCTCTCTTCTCTCTCTCTCTCTCCCTCTCTCTCTCTCTCTCTCTCTCTCTCTCTCTCTCTTCTCTCTCTCTCTCTCTCTCTCTCTCTCGGCTCTCTCTCTCTCTCTCGCTCTCGGCTCTCTCTCTCTCTTCTCTCTCTCTCTCCTCTCTCCTCTCTCATCTCTCTCTCTCTCTCTCCTCTCTCTCTCTCTCCTCTCTCTCTCTCTCTCTCTCTCTTCTCTCTCTCTCTCTTTCCTCTCTCTATATATATTATTATATATATATATATTATTAATATACTATATACTAGGTATGATAGTATAGTATATATACTTATAGTATATATATATATATATTATAACAATATTATATATATTACTATATAATATATATAGATACTATATATATATATATATATATATTATATTATATATAATATATATATAGATAGCTATATATATATATATATATATCTATAGTATATATATATATTTTTTGTACAGTTGTCACCACCACTCACGGCAGAGCCCTATTCAAGGAAGAGGGGTGTGGCACACATCAGTTATTCATCAACCTAACGCAAACTAAGC
The DNA here is from genome assembly GCA_015478945.1 of Trachelipus rathkii. NCBI lineage: Eukaryota > Metazoa > Arthropoda > Malacostraca > Isopoda > Trachelipodidae > Trachelipus > Trachelipus rathkii. The sequence goes on along the minus strand of JABUQX010108216.1, from coordinate 8,472 downwards.
AGATGAGCTCAGACCAGGGCTTTAAATCTGAGAGAGATAAATTTCAGCAGGAAAACACAGAGAGGAAGAGAAATTTCCAAAAGAAACAGACGGGTGGCAGAAAGATGGAAGGCACCGCAGCGAAACAAGCCTGGACAGTTACCCCAATATCAACACAAAAACCCATGCCGCCGGAACACAAGCACCCCTCTGTTGTACTCGAGTCGTCGTAAGGTCGGTGGTACGCGATGATAAAGTTCCCTCGAACACCTTGCCGCTGCCCGGGTACCTATAGAAAAGAGATAAGCACCAACATCGCCCGCCGCAAGATAGAGGAGTCAAGCAGAAACTAGAAAGTGCCAGAACACTTGTATAAAGCCTTTTTGACCTTTGACCGACCCTATCAAAAGCCAGGGTGAAATCGAGAGCCCCCCGATATGAGAGCAGTACTCCATACAAGATCGAATGAGGGCCCTTGTATAAGCTGGCCAGCAACGTTGAGAACGAGGAAAAAAAAGTCTTCGCAGCCTAAGCAGGACACTCCCAGTTTCTTTGATAGGCCGAAACCTAGTCAACCGTATGTGATGTGAGGTTTCCAAGCCATATTTTTGTTTAAATGTTTAAGGCCAGAGATGTTTATATTGTCAACAGGAGAGACGAGAGAAACCGTCGAAAGAGATAGGAAAGTAGAAGTGTCTTAGAGAGGGAGATTTGTAGAAGTTGGTTTTTAAAAGAATTAAATTTCCACAAGGATGAGACGACCCCATCCGGAATTTCTATCCAGGTCAGCCGAGAATAGAATCGGAAAAGATGTAAAGACGAGAGGCAATCTAGAAGTAAAAGAGGGAGCAGGATTATTGAAATGAGTTGAGAATGAAGGGTCGAGTCATTCGGCTATACGACGTGGATAGAGTTAGATGTGCAGGTTAGAAGATAATTAATGAAAAGTAAGGAATCAAAGTAGGAGATAAGGACAGGAACCCTGAGAACACCACTATTGACAGAAAAAATAAGAAGAAGAAGTCGCCCCATCAACAAACGCCGATATTGAGCGATATTTGAAAGAAAACTAGACAGAAGTAAGCAAAGAGAAGGAGGAAACCCAAAGGAGGTGAGCTTGGAGAGGCAGTTGACGCGATGCCCTACCCCGGTTCAAATTGCCTTGGATATGTCAACGCCATTCACACAAGGTCTCACCCGGTAGTTCCTGAGGAGGAAAACCATAAATTCATGTTAAGCATAGGAAAAGTATATCGGCGCAGTAGACCCGAAGCGCCGAAAGCCGCTACTGTACTGGCGACGGAAAGAAGTGAATGAGATTTCAGATGATCTAAGAAATAAGTGTTGAGTTTCAAAGACTTAGATAGAATACAAGTGAGAGCTATAGGGGCGTAGTTAGAGGGATTCAGAGCGGCTTCCCTGTGTTTCGAACAGTCTGCGCATGTGCGTGCTTTCTCCAACACTGGGCGAAAGTATTAGTATTGAGACATAGAGAATATAGTGGAACGAGAGGCGGATCAGCATATATTATATATATATATATATATATATATATATATATATATATATATATATATGAATATACTAATATATATATATATATATATATATATATATATATATATATAATATATATATACTATATATATATATATATATATATATATATATATATAAATAAGTTCTTCCTTCTAAACCGTTTTCTTTTTCTAACGTTTTCTATAGTTCGATTCGAGGATTAACTTTAATATTTAAAATCAATCTAAATTCACAGATGCCGTCTCCGCCATCCGAATGGGCATGAACTGCCGCCTTTTTAATGGGTTAAAAGCGTTGATTTAATAGCGGTTCCATTCTTACTTTTTCGCTTTTTATTTTGCATATAATTTCCATTTTATTGACAACTTTTCGCAAAAAAATAGGCGATTTTAACGCTAACATCCACGAAAATTTGCAAAAAATAGATCGTTTCTATAAGCGTTAATCGTGCTGAGCACGACGTAGCACGAGTGCAGGAAGTCGCCTCTGATATATAATATAACATAATATATATATATATATACATATATATAAATATATGATATATATATATATATATATTATATATATATATATAATATAAAAAAATATATTATTTATTTATGATATATATATTATATACTATATATATTATAATTTGATATATATATATTTATATATATATTATACTCCATATTATATATATTATATAATATAATATATATAAATATATTATAATATATTATATATATATATATATATATATATATACTATATAGTATATATACAGCGATGGCACACGTACCATTGAAAATTGGAGTTGTGGCAGATTACAGGTACATCGGTACTTCGCAAAAATAGCTTGGGCGATTACCGATACTCGCCGTACTTTGTGGAAAGGCGTTTGGGCGATACCGCTGGTACTCGGTACTGTATCGCGTTACATCCGATACATCGCATTACCATTTTCATATATGTCGGCAAAAAAACAATACTGATTAATTGGAATTCACAATACATCAGTTTAATCATTACTATGAAGGCCAAAAATTTATTGTTTGTTTCTGTGCCTATCTCCAATTTAGGATTAATCTGTTATTATATATATATATATTATATACTATTATATATATATATTATATAGTTATATATACCCTCAAATATATATATATATATATATATTATAAATAATATAATATACTATATATATATATATATATATTATATATATATATATAATATATATATATGCAACAAGCGAATATTTCCGTAATTGATGCAATTTTATTATTAGATTTGCTGGAATAAAAGGTTTGTCTTAATTTTAAAGCGGAGAGTATTTTGCTAATCAATTATAGGTCTATCGCGTTAATGCCACACTGCACAGTATGCCGAAATTCTCCAGAACCTCGAATTTTCATAAAAACCGTTTAGTTTCGATGCTGAAATTGCATTCTATGGCAGAAAATATTTAGTTTTCATTGAGACCTCATCCAGATCCAAAACGTTTTTTCCTGGCAATCCTCGTGGCGAAGCATATTTTCTCAGTTATGTGTCGCGGGAGGAATAGAATAATACTACATAGTAGTTGTAATACGTTCAGAAATGGCTGAATGGGGTTAGAAACCCATATAAATCCTCCATGAAGGGCATATCACATTTATGTGTAATTTTTAATATTACATTTGCTTACTATTGTTAGCCAAAACTAAATGATGAATTTTCGGAAGAGTAATATGACACACACTCTGTTCCGGACTCGGCGTATTTTCCTAGCTATAATCGATACATACAGTCAGCGGAGCACCTTCGCTGCATTGCTACTTAATCGTTGTGTCTTAAGCACAGCTATTAATTCGTAACATCCGATAACACTATGCTTAATAATATGTATACAACCCAGGAATTGACGGATATCGTTGAGGCGTTTATTCTTGAAAACAAGAAGCCCACAGAGCTACGGAGGTCTATAGACGGAGATATCCAGATCGTTTGGAACCGCACTCCACTATAATGTACAGATTGTACACAGGTTTTCAGAATAAGGTTCGACCAACTTCACCATCTCGCCACCAAGTCAACCCTCCCACCCGTACCCTTGACATGGTTTGACTTTCTACTTTGATATTACACGGCAACACCCAACAACCTACTGACGGCAGACAGGAACGGTGACGCGTGCATTTACAATGCTACAACATTTTCATTTCATTACCGAGCACCATTGTGCACCGGTTTGCCATCCCGGCGATTCCCGGACGTTGGTTTGTTTAGTTCGTAGTCCAAATGTGTTCCATGTTTGACGGCAGCTCCGTAATTTGTGGACGGATGAGGCCAGTTTTACCAATATTGGCATTAATGGGTGGAATTATCGTTACTGGACCGAGGAAAACACAGCATATCACCTACAGCACGCGACACCAGGTAGTTTACTCCATAAATGTGTAGTGTGAACTGCTAGATAATATGCTGATCGCCGGACATTTACCATAGAAACCTAGATAGCGAATGAAATCAGGAATTTCTGGACACTACTTTGTCAGACCTTCCTCCTGACACGTAACATTACAGACACGTCAAAATTTATACCACCAGCATGAAGGATGTCCAGCACATACAACAAGGTGTGCCAACATCATCTAAAACGTAACACACCCCGGTAGGTGGGTAGGAACATGGGGTCCCTATGTCGTGGCCTCCTCAGATCACCGGACCTTACTCAACTGGAGTATTACCGGTGGGGCTACCTGAAGAATCGTGTCTACGGTGGGTACACAACACCGATAGCATCAGTTAATTACCTCTTAAGTCGAATCACTCACGCTTGTCCGATAGTCGACTCCGAAAATTTCACATTGGCAACATGACAAGGGTGGATCAGGACGGGCCCTGAACATTGCGTTGAATAAGAGCAGCATTTCGCGCACCGCGTACAATGTACCCCGTATAATGTATACATGCATATTCGGATGAAGAATGTACTACATAAAATCAAGAAGTACTACAGGAAAGCGATTTGCATACGATATACCAAATAATTATTATGTATGACTGTAAATAACACGGATGTGTTACGAGTTTAAATCATTTCTGTTATAAATCATAACTGTTAATAGTACCTAATATAAACGTACGGCTGTATATGGGGGTTTCGGCCCCTCATTCACGATGTTCTAAACTTATTACAACTAACACATTTGTTGGTAACTATTACGGCAGCAGCACGTATTTTTCCGCGTGTATTGAGAGGTAACTACCATTTGAATCGAGATGACTGTCTCTATGAACACTAAATAATTTTTGCCATAAAATGCAATTTAATTTATCGGATTTAACCACCACGGTTTATTTGAAAATCGAAGAGTTCATGAGCAATTCCGCACATAACAGAGACCCTCTTTATTCCTACAAGTTTTTAAATAATTGACATCATTACGGAAATATATTTCGTTGTTGCACATTAGCTGAGACCACACACGCACACGCACACACCACGCGCAGCACACCACAAACACACACGCACACACACACCACACACACAAACATACATGTATATATTATATATATATTACTAGTATAATATATAATATATAATATACTATAATATACTCATATATATATAATCATATATAATATATATATATTATATATTAATATATATATATATATATATATATAGACCTGTTGTGTTAAGAGAATGCGTCATTTTTAGTTAAAAAAATAAGTAAAAAATAAAAATAAACTACAGCATTAATAAATAGCATTTATAGCAACTTTAGATGCCTAAATGAATGCATGGCACATGGAACGCGGTAAATGAATGCATAATTTACAGGGAGCTTCCCTCCCCGTGCCCCACCGACACCCGTGAGTGCCTGGAAATATAAAATATATTCTTTATTCTTTAGTAACAAAGTATTGTAAGCATATAATTTTTAACAATTGAAAGCACTCTTGGCCCAAGTATTAGTCATGAAGTTGAAATTTGCAGGAAAACTTTATTTCAGGCTCATTTCTAAATTTATTTTTTAAAAAACTTTTCGTTCACTACGGATCAGTTACAACATTTCTTATAAGTTTCATTAAAATCAGTGTAAATCAGCTGCGTGTCTTGTAATTGATTATATTTCGTCCAATAGTTAAAATCATGGTATTTGGAGCATTACTTTTTCATATAATAATTAAAAACAAAGTTTTACCACAGAATTATTAATAAGTACATTATTCATAACTATCTATTAAAAAAAATTATTAAATTTAAAAAAAAACAAAAAAATTTCCATATAAACAAAGCGAATGGCCATGATACACAAAAATTGTACCGGAATAAAAAGTTACCGATGTTTTCGGTACCGCGTACACAAAAATTTGACATGGCGGCGATTACCGTTACATCGGTACTTTTCAAAAGGTGGGCCGATACAGGTATCGGTACAAAACAAGTATCGCGCCGATACATCGTACCCGGCTACAATGTACCGCCACCCGTTACTGCCCATCTCTGTAGTATATATATAATATATATATAATATTATATATATATTAATATATATATAATATATATAATAATTATATATACTATATATATATATTATATATTATATATATTATATTATATATATATATATATAAGTATAATATACTATATATATATATATATATATATATAATATATAAATATATATATACTATATATATACTATTAATATATTTATATATAGCTATATACTTATATATATATATTCTTACGCAAGTGTTGTAATCAACTTTCCTTTCCATACCAGGTACTTGCGTTGATTGGGTTTATACCCCGTGTGCACTAAAGAAATAGACAAATCAAAACTTCCCGAAGATTGCTTTACTAGACAGGATGAGGACTCATCAGTGGCTACAAACTCATCTACTATTGGTCACTTGGAAATGAAGAAGAGGCTTGAATGAGACGATGCACATATAAGAATAATCTTTAATAGCATATCTTATATATTTATATATATATATATATATATATATATATATATGTAAATATATATCCTTGTGAAATAATAATGTAGAATATAGAAGTCACATTCCTTTAATAAAATAGTTCAGTAAATAATATCTTTATCCTTATCAACAAAAATGCGTAGCAGAGATTGTCAAACTTTATTCTACAGGGAATAAATCTCTTAAAATATTAATACAAATATAATTTGAGCATTTAAATAGAATCGGAGCTGTAATTAAATATTTTGAGAGAGAGCGTGGTATCGTGGAACATAAATACAACTTGTGAGCAGAGGAGAGGTAAACAAACTTGATTATATTAAAAGATTCTTGGACACTAGGATATTGCGATGCCTGCACAAATAGTCTGTTGCATAAAACACTTTATATCTGTAGAGTATAAACACCAGTTGAAATGATCTTCTTGTAGAGATTTATCATACAATGTGTTATGGAATAATTAGACTTACTGTATTCTGCGACAGTAGAATGAATAGACAATGATGCGGTCTCTTCAACGACCAAAGGAAAATAGTAGCTTATCTTAAGCATAGATTCAACACGAATAATATTAGGAATGGCTTCACTTTTATAATAAATTATTTCACTTGTAAATATAATATCACGTGAGTTATCTTAAAACATTAGATTAACTCTTAGAATGCTAAAAACACAAATAGCACTTTCTGCGTAACAGCAGTCTCTGTACATGACTCTCTCGCACGAAAACCAACGTCAGACTCTCTCTACTAATACTGTACATTATACTAAATACTATAATAATATTCAGGGCTTAACAACAGATGGCGCAGTTGCCCTTCAACCTAATTACTATTATACAAACTTTGAAATAGAATTCTAATGCATTGTTTTTTTCTTATATCTATATGCGTGGATTAATAATGTATATTAATCTAGCCGAATATTGAATTACCCTCCCCTCCGCAGGAGAGGAATTTTATAATAAAATTTTCGTAGGATCGTTACTGTACAATGATTTTAAATAAAAACAAAAGCATTTTGAAATTCGATTTTAACTAACTCTTTCCACTACCAACATATGATCTACTATGTCATAGAACAGATTACCATTCTTCCAAAATCTCCAAATTTCATTTTCTCCATGATTCAGGTAAGCGTTTCAGGATTATAAAACATTATAAAATATATAAGATAAATGCTTATCTAAAATATATCCATGCTGCAATCTCATGAAAACAACTTCTACCATAAATTGCCAGCCATTTCAATGAAAGAATGGACACGAAAGGAAACCTGAAAAACACTAATCAGAGAATGACAAATGTTACGGTTGGAAGAACAGGAAGGAAGATTACGAAATTCATCAGATATTGGAGTGCTATGAATAGAGGTGCCCCTATCAGATGAACGAAGGAAACCGAGACTCTCGGTCACCGATCCCTTAAATAGCGGATATGTCTTGTAAAACTACTATCAGAGTACAGTTTCCGACTTTCGATATATCTGAACTACGAAAAGATGAACTTCCACTATTATTATAAAAACCCGAAAATGAAGATTGGAAAGTACTATCAGAACGAGAAGTATTTCCTTCAGAGCGATTATGACTAACCTGATTCGGACTATTTACATCATTTTGAATACGAATAGGATCATGAAAAGAAGAATTAGAATATGGAAGATTGTTTCTTTCATGAATTTGACTAGGAATCTTACTTGCACTTCTTGCATATTGATGAGGAAACATGACATTTTCATCTCTTTCGTCATCTTGAGATAAACTTTGCCGTTCATTTCATCAACCTCATTATGAAATTTGAAAACTTTCTATCGCCATTGATCAGATTTAGAAGACCCAGAAATCTTCCCTTGTTTTGAGCGGAAAATTTGAACATCAAGAAATAGGTTTCAGCAACATTTGAAATTATCGCTATGAACAGCGATCTCTCGTCCACTTTGTGCAAGCATTGTAATATAAATCTGTTTCTTCCCAGAATTCCGACAACC